>BQKZ01001917.1:0-10728 GCA_036244855.1 Temnopleurus reevesii | reverse complement strand
TATATATATATATATATATTTACGCATACACTCACACTATCTTCCGTCTCACATATAAGCACACGCACAATCAATCACCCAGCCTCACACCTCATTCTAGACACATAAAACTAAGCAACAAAATTTCCCCTACACACTGGGAAATAAAGTTGCAACGTTGCACACTTAAAGGTATAAATTAGTAATGATCGGGATGCAGAAGTTCATGGTTAACGGGCTCATGCATTCATACATTGCTTTACATCCCTAAATGTAACTGTATACGAAACAAGGAGAAGATTTTCGCACGAATTCTGACGTATTTTACTTCACAAATGCCAATCAGCCCTTATTCCAACGGTGCACTAAAGGATTCGCACGGGGGCCGATTGCGGTGGGATTGGTCGAGTGACCGTTCATATTGTCTGTGGCGTGTGCGTTCGCATTCGTGAAGCACGTTATGTTGGGGAGCGCGACGGCGTCGTCATTTTTTATTTTGCGATAATTAATTTCTTGATTGATTTTATTCAAACAAACTATGAACCGAGATAAGACGAGTCTTACCGCTGATGAGATTGCTGAGATTGCTAATTTTCGGTTGGGTTATAATATTTCTTTATCGACTTTGCATGTTGAGAAGAATCATGTTGTAACCTTATTCTAAATTTGACCTTCATAAATTTTTGAAACTTTCATGTACATAGTGAATGAGGAGTTGTCCGATTCCGTCGATGTTGCCGATCTCACGGATCCCCATGAGCGGCAGTGATTATCACATATCTGTGACTTTGAAATTCATGACTTTTTAACCGCTTATCCGATTTTGCTCAAATTTTCACAGTTTGTTCATCAGATTTCTCTTCATTCAATGAGAACATGGCAATTACAAGGGTTTGTTCCCCTTTAAAGCTCAAGTACAGTTTTGGTAAAAGCGAATATTTTTATCGCCATATTTTGTTTTCAAAAATCTATATGAAATAAAATATAGTATCATAAACATATTGCACAAAGGATTGTGCGAAAAATAAACCAGTTTGGGAAAAGCTATTACCTAAAATGTGCATTTTTTTGTAGTGTGGTGCTTCATCACACTAATTCAAAATTTTCTTTCTTGATAAAGGGCAAGTTTCCATGCTCAGAATTGGATGAAAATTTCAGAACTTAATTGTTGTGTATATTTCTATATCATTCTTTTGTCAAATCTCGGAAATAACTTTGTATATGCCCGTTAACAGGCAAAATGATGCTATAACCAAGAGAGGGCGCTAAATATGATTTAACAGTCAAATTCAAATTTTCAAAAGAATCAGTTCGTAAAATGGTCTCAAAATGTGTATAAGAATTACATGTCATGATAAACATCCCCAAAATTTACATTTCTTCATCCTTATCAAAACTATACTTGGGCTTTAAACACATCCCATGCATTAATCTAGCCATACCCCTGCTTCTAAACTGTGCGGCGCGCGCTCAAGGAATAGACAGTTCATATCCACATTAGATCGATCATCGCGAGAAACTATTGATCGTTACTTCACACTTGGCGCATGCGGAAATTGGTAGCGGTGTCTGAATAGTTCAGAGATGCTAGCCGTTCCAGGATTATGCATGGAATGTATTTTCGTTAGATCTCGTCCATGCGGCGCACCCATGATTTTGATATGGGGGGGGGGGGGGGGGGGGGGGGTGCTGATGGGAAGTAAGGACATTTATTGTTTATTCATTCATTTAGGTTCAAGTTGTCTTTAAACTAAAGATCTCGTTTTTTAGGGGGGGGGGTGTTAATATGTATGAAAAGCTAATTTGTCCGTTTAGTTTATTTATTCAATTATTAATGTAAGTTTCTTCAAAATACAGGGTGGTCTCGTTTATTATTGCCTACTTGACAAAAAAAAGCTCTTTTGAACATTAAATACAGTGCAAGATGTGAACAATTATTTCATGATCAATACAAAAGAAAAGAAAAATGATAACAACAACAACAATGTGCATTGATGAACAACTCCCAAATGAACTAAATGACTTTGAAAGTTGACATGTGAAGATTTTTCCATCAAATAAGATGGGGGTTTATCTTTGTAAGCATCCAGCTCCTATATAGTATAAGCTTAAATGAAATTGTTTACTTTGTCCAATTGCTTTGTCTCTTCTGCTCACAGTGAGAGGACCGAGATTAATTAAGATACATAAAAGTCATACACCAATGCACACACACTACGAGAGGTAATGAGTTCATTTGACACGCTCTATGGATGACGTGTCTCTTCCACTATTATAAATCTCAAAATGTATGTAACGAATCACCGATTAAAGAGAACCGAAAATGTAACATATTATGCTTATGTGTTTTTTTAATGCTGTGTGTGCTGTTTGTTTTCATGAATACAATTTTTATCTATTCTAAATAGGACAATCCGTTCAAAACGTAAGGTCATAAAGATATAACGATCCCTACTGTTGTTAGGGATCGGTGCGATCGGCAAATTCGACGAAATCTGTGACGTCATGTCTGAGGACTCCTAATTGTCTCTGTATAAAAAATATCACAGTTTCTTCTTTTTCTGGAAAAGTCAACAAAATTCTAATTTTCTTTTGGGGTATAGCATGTCTTTATCGATTCTGCATGTATTTTGAAAGAATCATCTGACAACCTTACTTTAAATTTCACATTAATCCATTAAAAAAAAATCTATGTACAAAGTGAATGAGAAGTTGCCGGTATGACGTCACAGATTCCGTCGATTTTGCCGATCGCACGGATCCCCATGAGCGACAGTGATCGTATATGTCAATGAATGTGAAAATTCACAACTTTTGCTCAAATTTTCAGAGTCTATTCATCGGGTTTTTCTTCATTCAATGAGAATATGAACATTCTAGGGGCCAATTCCTCTTTAAGATACATAAAAGTCATACACCAATGCACACACACTACGAGACCTAATGAGTTCATTTGACACGCTCTATGGATGACGTGTCTCTTCCACTATTATGATTCTCCAAATGTACGTAACGAATCATTGATTCGTGCGAATAGGAACCAAATATGTAATATATTTTGCTTCATGTGTTTTTGGAATGCTGTGTGTGCTGTTAGTGTTCATGAATACATGCTGTTTATATTAAGTACTATTTTGTTGTCAATTCTATTGAAAATCAGTATTATTTGTTAATCTCATTATGCATAGATCTGATATTAAGCTGATGAGTATACCATAATACACATATTATGTATGTAAATAATAATGATGTAAATATAATAATTATAATAATAATAATAGTAAAAATAATGATGATAGTAATAACAATAATAATAATAACAACGTAAATATAATACATCTAATAGCAATGTGTGAATGATAATGTAGAAATCATTATATTAAATCATATTGAGCGCATCTATCCAGTGCCACACTTTGTATAATCGTTCTTGTGTTCAATGATCAACCATATTACGCATTCGAGCAAATATCTATATTTGGCTAATTCTAAGTTATCCATTTTGGGGTATTTTCGAGCTTCACTAAACGTAAATCGCCGTTGCGGTCGTTGGATATATTCTAAGCTCAAGTCGCTCCGATTTATTTATTCAACATAAAAGTTAATTAAAGATGGATATTATTTGAAACAAAATTCACTCGGAGATTTGTCACGAGCAGTGGGAAGAAACAAAAACGAACATACGCGTACGTATGCGCGCGCGTTCGGCGTTGCATTGTGTTAGAATAGCCTGAAAATTCAGAGCGAATTGAAAAATCTATCTTGTTAAGGCACTTGCAAACAGGGATGATTTAAGGCAATTAGCACACGGTGTATCGATCTGCAAAAAGGGTCTCCGAGAGGAAAGATTATTTATATGTTCGTATGCCAAAAAGAAAATCGTTCCACCATGTGCTACCTGTTCATCTAATAAAAAGTTGTTTCAATCCCCCTTAGACTTGCGTGTAAACTGGAAGGAAGTTCGAGCCGGCGGGACTTTGGAATTAGTCTTTTTGAGCTAATATTATTTTAGCTAAATCGGGATATTTGCTCGGACTATTAAAGTAATTTTTACATTATTTCGTATCATGGTGAAACACAGTCTTATCCATTCACCCCATCTGGGTTGTGATTCGAACCACAGCCCCCTACTACAAAGCGCAGATTCATGACCACCACACCAAGACGTTACCTCAAATTTCTCAATTTTTCAATTTATAAATTCTCAATGCGGAGATTAAAAAGATCAAACCAAGTCATCAACATTTTAGCCCTGAAAATGTGAAGATGTTCCTCACGAGACACCCAAACCACAGAGACGCCAACCGTTCAGTAATATGCATGAGGTGTATTCTAATATAAATCCAAGCCTTTCATATATCATAAGTGAATTGTTGAAAGCATGCTCATTGTTATCATATACTTTCTCTCATTTTCGTTCAGCTGTTTCGTTATTCACACTTCAATTTTGCTTCATTAATATTCCTAAAGGTTGGCATCTCTGAAACTATTGATCTTACCACCTCAAGATACTCGACCGTAATAACCGACCACCTGCCGTCTTAATGAAGCTTACTAGACACATATCCAAAGCTCAAGTAAAGTGGTAAAGGCAAGTATTTTTGTCCACAGGCTTTGTATTCAAATTAAGATAAAATTCAATGTAGAATCATGAACATAAACATATTGCACAAAGGATTGTGTGGAAAATGAATGAGTTTTGGGAACGCTACAATAGCACGATATAATCTATTTCCGAGGAATAAAGTCGCAAACCAATTCAATGCGGATTTGCGATGCTATTCAAATCGGAACCGGGATGTGATTGTTGTGTCCGCACAGCTCGATACAAGGCATACGGCCTATTGTCCATGACCCAATTTATTTTGCAGAAATGTGTATATCATGCTCAACCTAAAATGTGCAAAAAATCTCAGTCCGAGGTACCTGCATACTGAACGATTCTTATTTTTCTTTACAGGACACCTTCTCAGGCACAAACATAGATGAAAATTACAGAAAAAACATCTAAATCGTTAAATACCCCATATAAAATAGAAAGAGAAATTATTTTTTTATGAGTGATTGTTTATAGGGTCACGCCAATCTGCGCAGAGGTATTTTTAATTGCCCTTTGTTCGCCTGAAAATTAAACGTGAATTGTACACAACCAAATAGTCGTGTTGAATCGTGCTGTTTCCGGGCTTTTATTTGACTGGGGGCATTAACAGTTAACTGCTCAGTCCTGAACAAAGAATCATGCTGGGTCGTCTTCAATCGGGACTTCTGTGTGACCGGAGCGTATAAATTCCCAAGTCACATAGAAGCCCGGAAGCAACACGATTCAACACGACTCTTTGTGCGGAGGCACTTAACTGCAAACATAACAAAGAATCGCGTTCAATCTTGTTGTTGTCAGGCTCCTATGCAACCGGCGCTTTAACGAGGCAAACTCAAAATTGGGTGACGGATATATGGTTAAAATCAGACAGGTTATTGGCGTGGATTAGCGGCCCATAATACACAGTCACTTAGAATTATTAAAACTGATATGAATGACAGGTTGGCTATCTGATCTTGTCTGTCGCAGCGGGTTTTCGTGTCTATCAGGTGCATCATAGTATCAACGTAAGCCCTGCATGTGTCAAGGCTGATTCAAGATTTCCCAGACAGAGAGACAAAGTGTCACAGAAAGAGAGAGAGATAGGGGGTGGGGTGGGGGCGAGTTCTAGCGAAATTACCGATTCATTCCCTTCTAGTCAAGTATCGAAACAAAACATGAAAATAGGATGATAAACATGACATAATAAAATTTAAAGAAATATTAGAAACAAGATACATGTAGATATAGACAATAAGATACAATAAGTATAAAGAAATTGTAAAGAAGCTTGTACCAAGCTTGAAAACTCATATTTTGGTATAATTTTACTTTTTTTTTCTTAGAGGAGAGCTGTAGTGGAAAAGGAAAATAAGATGAACACACTTGGAAAATTTGATCAAATTCGAATAATCTGTTAACCTCTAATAGGCTGCCTTGAACTAACAACTTTCGTACAATATGTGATGTCAACATGGAGGACCCCAAATTCACTTTGTACACAAATTTATTCTATTTGTTAAAAAAATGGACCAATGTCATATTTCAAAGACGGAGTCACTATCACTCTTTCACAAAACACTTGCGGAATAGATGTAGCTGTTTCATATTCGAACCCAAAACAACAACAATATTTTGTCTACCTTTCTATCAAAAAGTTAAAATGTAAAATTCTTTGTTCAAACTAATTGAGTACACGTACACACAACATATATCGGTGATATGTTCCAAAACAGTCTGTATTTTCAATCAATCGCTTGGTTGCCAACGATCTTTCAAGCTAGCTCGTCTGTCGATGTTTTCTCATTAAATTCAACCCCTTGATATTCATTACCATTGACGATACACAGGTACATGTATATAAACTAAACGAAGAAAAATAGGAACACATTTTATTTTGTAATTCATCGGAGGCCTAGATGTTTAATCTCAAGAGAAAATCAAAATGACCGACTGACTAACTGATTGACCGAATGAATGAATGAATGATAACATCGAATTTCTACCAGAAGGGGAAGGGTTCAAACATTTTTATTCAGGATGTGATGAAGTTCAATTGGGTTTGGGGGGATATCGAATATCTTTATGGCAGCTTATGATTACTTGGCGATTATCCCACAAAACGTCTGTCCCATGAACGGAAGGTCGTGGGTTCGATCCCCGGCAGAGTCATACCAAAGACTTATAAAAATGGGTCCATCTGCCTTCTTGCCAGGCGTTCGGCAGTTAAGAAAGGAGAAGGGTAATAATAAATTCATGTTATGCAGGGCCCGCTGGAAGAGCAGCTAGTTTACAGTTGAATATGGCTACCCTGGGTAAATAAGATATATCATTTTTATTATAACGTTCGGAAAACAATAATAGATTCAGGGTATCCAATGACTGTGCTCTTACCCCCTCCCTAATTAAAGGGGTGCACAAGTTCTTGGTAGACAGGGGAAGTCCCTCTCTAACATTTGATAAGTTGCCAGAGACACTTTAAATGCATGGTTAGAAGCTGACTCACACCTTTGCGTTTTTAGTCTGCGTCGGCCCAGCATTTATGGAATAAACGCTTAACGCACAAAGACTCGGGTCATACGGTGGACTGACGCTCCTTGTGTGCAAGCCGAACGTCAGTCCACCGTCTGAGTAGAGTATACTGTGTGCTCAGGGAGCGTTTTAATTATAAAAAAGAACGATGGGCTGACACAAGCTAAAAACGCAAAGATGTGATTCAGCCCATACAGTTCGTTATTTTGTAAATACAACAATGCGTCATAAATACACCTGCCAAGCACATAAATGTCAGACATGTTTCCCCTCTCATAAAAATAAAAACACCTGTATCATGGGGGATCAATTAATTAAAAGGATTACGTATAATGGGTGTCTGCAACAGCCTTGCTGAAAACTAGCTTCGAGCTGGAAAACAATGGGTATGATGATGAATTAGATGAAATAAAATCTACATGCATTTTATGTTTACAATTATGTATATCCAGGGCCCCGTAACATAAAGGTTTGCGATTAATCGCTATTTGATTTTGCGATCAATTGCAAACATTTGTACATGATTTGCCATAGACTTGCGATTGATATCAATCGCTATCAGATTAGCAATTAATTGCAAACTTTTATGTTATGGAGCCCAGGGGTGCGATCGGATGTTACACCGGGCGAACCCTACAGGGCTTAAAGCTGTACCCCAAACGTTTAAGATTGTAATAGAAATATATATCCGTTGAAAACGCTCTAGTCACCTATTTAAAGGCACGAATTGAATTTTGTAAGAATATTACCCGTCCAAAGCATACTCTGCCAAGTGGGCGCTATTGCATTTAAAGTAACTTGTTCCAAGTACCCATTTACATCACCTGGATTGAGTGGATACATTTCTTGATGAAGGAAATTGATGCCATATGGGCGGGATTCGAACCATCGCGTCGACTCTCTAGCAGTCTAGTGAAGAGGCAGAAGTCATAACCACTACACCACGACGTTTCCACCAGTCGCTTGCGCCTCAAGCTTCAGGTACAAACTTGTACCCAAGCATATAGTGCAATGTGAGACACATCGGTTTCAACGTTGTACCCCGAGGATGAGCAGCTTAGTACCCTAATTTCTTCTGTGTGTACCCCCCCCCCCTCCTTGTTCAGAATAATGATAATAATAATACACACCATTTATATAGCGCTTAATACGAAGTGTTTCTAAGCGCTCTGTGCATTATTACCCGGCTATAGCATGGCTACCATCCGGCGCTCACTGCATTCAAGGAATTACTTCCTACCGGTACCCATTCACCTCACCTGGGTTGAGTGCAGCACAATATGGATATATTTCTTGCTGAAGGAAATTGACGCCATGGGTGAGATTCGAACCCATGACCCTCGTGTTGATAGGCGAGAGTCAGAACCACTACACCACGACATTAAACTGGGGTTTAAGTACAGTCGGTGTTTAAAAAAAAAAATCCGGGAACTCATTTGGCATGAGAATTACAGCACAGTTCTGTTAATTTTGTTTAATTTGTTTTATTGTGCATCTAATATTTCACATGAGCAAATAAAAATGCTCTTGGAACATCTCCCTGAAGTGGTAAAATACCCCTCTGTACCATGAAATCTGTAAGTCTATTTGCACACGACCTGACAATTTGACGACAATATTTGAAGGTCCTCTATGATGGAGTGGCGAACGACATACGAAATTATTAAAAAGGAATTTGTCAAATTTATGACTCGCTCTGATTTTTTTTTACCCACGTAGGTAGGCCGATGGCAGAAAGCTATTAATAATATAATAATACATTAGGTTCTACTGGATAATAAGATTGGGGCCCAGTGGTGCTATTTGTGATCTGAAACATTCGTTGGCAATATGCTGGGATGCAAACATTAATATTCAGTTGCATTCTGGCTTTTAATCCAGTTTTATGCCTCGTTTTTCTAACAGCTTGATCAAATTGTGTTTGAAAAAAATGTTACCAATAAATATGGGATTTATTTATTTCATCTTTTCTAATTTTATACACCTTCCGCTTTACGTCTGCTTTCTCCAGTTATCACATTAATTACTTTTTCCAATGTTCTGCCGATGTATTTGGTTTATTGTTGCCTGTAGCGTTAATTTGAATCATGTTGTAAATTTGATTTGTTTCAGCCTTCTGGCTGCTATTTTGAAGGTATTTTTACATTTTCATAAAATAATCCATATTCAATTCAATTCAAATAAAAATCTACTGGCATCAATCTTCACAACAACACTGCTGAGTAAATAAATGATAATAATATAAATACAATATAAAAGCTCAATTCACAATTATACTCTATTCTCATTCCAAATGCGCTAATGATTGATTATATAATGAGCTGTATGCTTGGTATAAACAAACTTTAGATTCACGTTGTGATTGTACATAACGCAAAGCAGACATCGGGCATTCATAACATGACAGTGATAACAATTTAATACCAACGTTTAAAGAGCCTACTATTATAGACGTGTATAAATGATTTGCAATAATCACACATCTTTGCAGTACAAAGCTACCAGCATAATAATCACTTCCAATCCTATCATAATCAAATAAATCACGCAATATGAGATTTTGTTTTCAAATTACTACTAATCTCATCATATATTCCTGATTTGCAATTTACACTAGTCAATCAAATTGTATGATTTTTGTTTTCAAATTACTACTAATCTCATTATATATTCCTGATTTGCAATTTACACTAGTCAATCAAATTGTATGATTTTTGTTTTCAAATTACTACTAATCTCATCATATATTCCTGATTTGCAATTTACACTAGTCAATCAAATTGTATGATTTTTGTTGTCAAATTACCAATATTTTCAGTTATATATTACTGATTTATTACTCATATATGTATTTGCTTTGTACATCTAAATCGCATCAACACCATCTGTTGTTAAAGAGTCTGACATTGTCACACATTATTTTATTGTAAAAAACGTTTACGCCCAAGTACAGTTTTAGTACAAGCGAATATTTTTATCGCCAGATTTTGTCTTAAAATCTATATGAAATGAAATATACTATCATAAACATATTGCACAAAAGATTGTGCGAAAAATGAACGAGTTTTGGTAAAGTAATAATCTAAAATGTGCAAAATATCTCAGCGTCGTGTACCCCGACACTTATTCAATATTTTCTTTCGCGATAAAGGACACCTTCTCGTGCACAGAATCGGATGAAAATTTCAGAATTTAACCTATTTATTATTCTCTGGTCAAATCTCAGACATAATCTTGCTTATGTCCAATAACAAACAAAATATTGTTATTACCAAGAGAGGGCGCTAAATATGGTTTAACGGTCAAATTCAGATTTTCAAAAGAATCAGATCGAAAAAAATATGCTATGGTCTCAAAATGTGTATAAGAATTACATGTCATGATAAACATCCCCAAAATTCAAATTTCTTCATCTTTACCAAAACTTTACTTGGGCCTTTAGATAAACTGTCTAATCTATGTAATAACATTCCAGATTGATGAAAAAGCAACAAATGATACATGATAAATGAGTAAAGTGTACCTCGCGTGCTTTACTCCTGCACAGTGTGCCTATATGTAGGTCATAATTATTCACAATTTTAGCTTTTAGCTGGGAGGTCTAACATGATAAGCAATAAACATTGAGGCCTGAAATT
>BQKZ01001916.1:80103-106584 GCA_036244855.1 Temnopleurus reevesii | reverse complement strand
TGATTATTTAAAGAGGAATTTTATGTAATTATTATTTATGCATAGATATATCAAAATGCTATGTTGTCTTATAATTCTTTTTTTATATCCAGCATGATTGTTGTGTAAATGATTTTTATATTTTATTATCAAATTATTTTCATTTCATACTCAGATTATGAAACTTTTATATTATTGAAATGGAGAAAAGGACATTAAATCAAATTAAACGAGGCCACAATCTGCATGTAAAATGTATAATTTTTTTATCATCGTCTTTATAATCATCATCATCATCATCATCATCATCACCATCATCATCATCATCATCATCATCACCACCAGCATCATCATCATCATCACCATCAGCATCATCATCATCACCACCAGCATCATCATCACCATCAGCATCAGCATCATCAGCATCATCATCATCATCATCATCATCATCATCATCACCACCATCATCATCACCGTCTCAGATACCATTATCATCATCATCATCATCAAACTTTTCACCATCATCAACATCTCATTCACCATCATTATCATGATATTTCTACAACTGACGTTGGACGAATGACTTCTTTTCTATCGAAATGTATTTGCAAAATATAATTTGGTTGATGATGCTGCTGCTCAGAAGGATCGAGGGTGAAGATCCTTGAGATGATGATGATGATGATGATGATGATGATGATGATGATGATGAAGATGATGATGATGATGATGATGATGATGATGATGAAAATGATGATGAAGAAGATGATGATGATGAAGATGATGATGATGAAGATGATGATGATGAAGATGATGATGATGAAAATGATGATGATGATGATGATGATGATGATGATGATGATGATGATGATGATAATGATGATGATAATGATGATGATGATAATAATGATGATGATGATGATTATGATGGTCATGCTGAAGATGATGATGATGATGTAGATGATGAAGTTGATGATGATGATGAAGATGATGATGATAATAGTGATGATAATGATGATGAAGGTGATGATAGTGATGATAATGATGATGGTAATGATGATGGTGATAACCATGGTGATTATGATGATAGTGATGGTTGTGGTGGTGATGATAAGGATGAGGATGATTATGATGATGATAATGATGATTATGATGATGATGAGAATGATGATGATGATGATGATGATAATGATGATATTTGTGATGTTTATGATGGTGATGATGATGGTGGTGATGACGATGATTGTCATAATAATGCTGATGATGTTGATGATGGTGATGATGATGATGATGATGATGATTAAGAAAAAATGGTTATAAGGATGGCCATGATGAGGATGAAGGTACTTGTTATGACGTTGATGATGATGATGATGATGATGATGTTGACAACGACAATGATGATGATGTTTTCAATAATGGTGATGATGACAATGTTTCTGAGGAGTACAATCCCTCTATGAATGAAAGAAAGTGGCCAGTATGTACGGAATCGACTTTACCGCATGCTCGTTCCCGAGCATGGGGATGGTTTAGAGGCACAGGTCGAAGAAAATTCGTTGAGATGAGGGTCTTTGGGGGAAATATCTTTGATTAGGGGTGGTTTATTTCCCTCCTTTTCTTTTCGTTTCCATAAGTATAAATATAGGGTAATTTTAATACAAAATCTTTTTCCTCGGCTTCCGAATTTCAACGAGGTATCTCATAAAATTTTGTGTAAAGCTCGAGCTCATATCAACAGTGTCAAGGGTATTAAAAATTAAATTATGGATTGAGCTGTCGCCCCNTCAGCCAATCAGATTCACAAATTTCAGTAGCTTATAACAATCTCTCATTCTAATTCCCTCAGGTATCATTGGAGGCAAGTTCCTGGAGCGTGGACGTTTCAAGAAGCCCAACCAGGAGAGGTTCGGAACAGAGCTATCATAATACTTTCACAGCTCAAAATCTTTCTATCTTTAGTCATCTATTTTTGCATCTCTCCCAGCCAATCAGATTCTAGTATTTCAATAGCTTATAACAATCTTTTATTCAAATTCCCTCAGGTATCATCGGAGGCAAGTTCCTGGAGCGCGGACGCGTCAAGAAGCCCAACCAGGAGAGGTTCGGAACAGAGCTATCAGAATATTTCACGGCCCAGGACCTGTATGTCGGAAGTCGTCTCAATTTCCACAGTCATTTCTTCATTCTTATTGATGCTGACGAGTACGCCTTCAGATATATGGAGAAATTCGCTGAGGAGGTGAGCAAAATATCTTTTTATTTGCATGAAAAACAGCAGTAAATTAATTGATGGCATATGAAACACAGCCTAAATAGTCATTTTGAAATGTTTGTTTTGTTTTTTCAAACATCTGTGTGTTAAGACAGTATTGCTAGAAACTTGCAATTAATTGGAATTCAGTTGTAAGATGATGTGTACATGTTCATTTACGCAAGGTCTATGCACTTTACAAGACGCACATTAAACAGTGATTTTGAATAGTGAATGCCAATCAACTGCAACGTGCGATCAATAGCCACTCTCTTGCAATATTCCTTTAATTTTGTCTTATTAATTTATTTTTTTGTCTCATTATTGTGGTTTTTATTCCAATGGAAATAATTGTTCACGGGGTTTTTGTTTTTTTTTGTGACAAATTAGACCTTACT
Source organism: Temnopleurus reevesii (assembly GCA_036244855.1). Lineage (NCBI taxonomy): Eukaryota > Metazoa > Echinodermata > Echinoidea > Temnopleuroida > Temnopleuridae > Temnopleurus > Temnopleurus reevesii. The sequence goes on along the minus strand of BQKZ01001916.1, from coordinate 103,953 downwards.
GGTCGATGTTGGATTAGTAAAATATTCTTATTTAAAAAAAGATTTTACTATGTGAATAATTCCATAGGAGCTCACAAAGTAATTAGGTATTTTTATCTGAAGTGCCACCTCCACCCAATGCTAATTTTTTTGCTTTATTCTTTCTCCTTTAGTTTCCGATGGCAAACATTGGTTTCATCACTCAGAAGATTGGAACTATCGCATCACAACACAAGGAGCAAATCAAGGAATTCCTCAAGCGTAACGATCCNGAAAAAAAAAACACAAAGAGAGATAAAGAGCACAATAATCATGTGACATGTTCGGGAGAGACTGACCTAATTATGAAAAAGAAAGAAAATAATTGAAGCTAGCTGTTCTTTATTTTCACGCATTATATAATAATTATCGTTATTTCACAGACACCAGATGTCATACCCTCAGTTGTGAAAATAAAAATGTGAGATTGGAAAATAATAAACCATTGCAACCTAAAAAAAAATGTCACCGCAGCCACACGAATCCTTTCCTTTTAAAACTTGACGCACTTACTGAAAAGTTTGCGGCTGAAATGTCGATCAATAAAGACTAAGCGAAACAAGGTGGCCACTCGGCACAGCGTCAATGGCCATTCGTTACAACGCGTGACGTCACTCATAGCGACAGAAACGCTGTGTTGCCAAGTCCCTTGGTCACACAATAACAACCGGCCAAAAAACGTGTGTAAAGTGAATTGCGCCGTGTGAAACCTATTGCAAGCAGAGGAGTTCGAGAAAATACGGGCATTGTGAATGATAGAAAACTAAGGAAATATAACATATTATAGTGAATTTTCAGAGACCATGTCCTTACCATTTTTACCAGGCAATTCCTTCAACCCAAGGGTAAGTTTAATTCGATAAAGTTTTGTTGGGATGACATGAAATTGGTTCTTTTGTGCGTGTGCTGTTGACCGTCGTGTCAATGGAATGATACCGGAGCAGCCTGGCCGAGGTGACCGATGCGACACCGTTCACTGCAGCTGGCCTATTCGGCCAACAAAAAAAAAAGATTGTGTTTATTGACTGAACTATTGAAAGAAAAATGGCCGAGCCAAAAGGATTGCTGGATCCCCATCTATTTTTTGAAAATCATTTTATTGTTCATGGATCATGATGGGAGGAAATTATTAAAGTTGGGGCTCCTTTTTGTTTTCATTTGTCTTCTCTTTTTTGTTAAGTTAACATTTTACTTAGCCAGAGCAAAGACAGATTGGCCATCTTGTGAAATAAGCCACCTCTCTAGTCCTGCGTGGGTCTCTTTTGTGTACAAAGTCTGTGGAAATTCAATGAGTCTACCGCCCATGACTAGATGAACGCAAGTCTGGGGTAGCCTATTTCACGATGCCGACAGATTCCATTTCCAGTCTACTTTAATGTCACAGGGAAAATTATAACTCTAACTAAAATTGTCTGGACCACTTTACTCCAGCTAGACGCTATTGGTTTCTGTTGCACTCCAGTCATTTGTGGAATTTGTTAATACCAGAGGACTCTGTGAGCTGCACTTCTGAAAAATCTCTTCAGACAAGAAGTGCAGATCATCCAACTCTGCTAAGTTAGATGAGACAATTGTTTTTACTTGCACACTATCTATACCGTATGAGCACCGGTTTCCGGCCATGGGGGTGTAACCGGCCACCAAACCTCATGCAGTTTGTCTATGGCGCGCACTTAGGTTAAATGCGCGCCCAAATAAGCGCACGTACGCTTCAACACAATCCCTATGGAGGCTCAAATCACCAGGCAGGCGGCCGGAAACACTCGCCCCATGTCGCTTGGCGATCGCCGATTTCTGCGCGAATATACGGGCGCCATTCCTTAAGTTATGCATTTTGCAATTTAAAGCCCAGAATTTCGGCTAAATTATGGTCTGAAAATAAACTTGAAATGCTGGATCTTGTGACTTGTGGAAGAGCAAAACTGCTTAAGCGGCCGGAAACTGGTGCTCATACGGTACTCACAGTTTATCTACTGCAAAGCACCAAACACTTACTGCACTGTGCCTGCCAAACTTGTTCGTAATAAACTGAAGTGGACTCTACTACGACAGAAGAAGAAGAAGAAAAGCATTTGGAGATCAAGTACCTATTTTTATTAACTAATGGGGTGTTGCTCAAAATCAACTGCAACTTTGCACATTGTAACGCGCATTTTCATTCGCGCGCGGTATGCGCATCTAACAAGACGCGCATGAAACAATGATTTTGATTGGCGCGTTCCGATCAACTGCAACTTGCGATCAATTGCAACTTTTGAACAACACCCCCTTAGTCACATCTACCGTTAGGCGGAGGCCTGAGCTGAGTTAATATTTCCATTTCTTTTTTTAATTCATAATTTCCATTCATCTTTTCCATTTCAGTTGGGGAAGGACAAATTCCACAAATCGCAGCACTTTGACTACAGCAATGAAGTGCCAATGCTGGTCGGAGAACACAAGCCGGGCATNGTTTTCATTTTTCACCACATTTTTTTTTATGTCAAAAAGTTTCATGCAACGGGCACCGCATCTGCTTAATTTGTATGTATGATGCATGCCATGTTGCCCAGTGATGGCGTCAATATAACAAGTTCTATATCGCAATTTAATTCAGTTTTTTTGGAAGAATTTTGGTGTTTGTAAGAGCTCTCATTTTTTGCCAGATTTTTTTTCATGTAAAAATGTTTTTCTGCAACAGGCACCTTATCAGGTTGATTTATCTGTATGATGTATGCCATAATGTTCAGTCATGGTGTCAATATCACAATTTAATTTAATCATCATCTTTGCGAAAGAAACCAATGAAATTATTATTTTTCTCTCACAGGAATCTTCTTGTACAGCTCGGTGGTAGCCGCCTGTCGGAGCACGAGATCATCACGATCGGCCGCTACTACAGCGACACCCAAGACGTCAAGCTGAGCATGGAGACCCTAGTCTCCATCGTCCAGGAGCAGCTCAAGCGGAACAGCTTTGAGAATTTCGCCAAGCTTCTGGAGGGGTTCCTGCAGCATGATACGGACAAGTCGGGCTACCTGGATGGTGCGCTCGTCCGCAGCACGTGCAACGCGTTCCATCTACCGCTCCCGGATGATCTTCTGAGAGCGCTTATCTCAAGGTGAGGAAAATGGCGAAATTTGTTTGAATTGAATTGAATCTAATTTGTTATAGTAGGTAGTAGGTGGGTTTACTACTGTAAAAACCAATATTTTAGCTTACATAAAATATAGCGTATTCACTGAATTTCAGACTTTTTCACATATAGCGAGTTATCATTTTCACATTTTGAAAGATTATTGTTCTCAAATGTATGAGCTTTCTAATTAGGGAAAATTTTAGCAAAGTCATGGTCGTGAAGATTGCGAAAAGAAAACCCCAGCAAAAATATCAGATTCTACAATAGTTCATGTCTGTGCAAATTCTATGAATTCTCAGTACACATAGGTTTTTATTGACATACATAAAGAAAGATCTATGAGAAGTTTTTAAACTTGACCAAATAAAGACGTTTTCATTTATTATTTGTGGAAATTTAAACTTTATATTGAACTATGATTTTCAACCACAGAGATTTTAAAAGTTTCTGAGATAAGACCATTAGTGTAGCTCTCCTGATTATGGACCAACAACGCTCTCAAAAAGATGGCATTAATTTTCAAATGATTTCACTGTCCAGTCAGTTATTATTAAATGATATGTACTGTAATTGAAATTGCCTTGTGTTATATTAATCATTTTTCTTGCATCCTCTTTCAGAGTTCAAAAGAACGAAGATGGTCTCGTCAACTACAACGCCCTCGTCCAGCACCTGAACTGGTGCCAGCACCCAGTCACGACCGCCCAGTACATCGCGCCCCCAGCCAAGTTTGACGAATCATGGACGGGCAAGGAGAAGGGCGATCGTGTCCAAAAGGTCAACTACATGGCGCTCCTCCAATCAATTTTCCCTGATATGTAAACAAAATGGACACCCTTGTTTAGGGTTTACAAGATATCAAAGACTTTTGCTGATGCTGGTTGAAGAGTACAGATTTTCACAGAGCTGTTAAAAAATGGATGTTCATCACCTTGACATCACTGATTATTGCAAAAGCAAGTAGTTTTGCTTGATGCTCTCTGAAGTATAGATTTAAAAAAAAATTACTGGATATGCATGAGATAGATATTTTGACACCATTTCATCTCCGATACTAAGTTTATAGTATCAATTTGATATGATTACTAGGAAGACAGTGTTTTTTATATTAAAGAAAAGCGAGACATCGTTTCCCAACACAAGATATGTAGAATGTTGCTTCAAAACTTTGAAGTTCGGACAGGCAGGCAAAGAGACTCAACTAAGCCTTGTTGTATTAGAGGAAAGAAATATTGGAAATATTTCCATGTGTTTTCTGCAGTACTCATACTGTTAAATCTCACCATGATTATAGATTTCCCTCCCAAATAAATACTTCTTGCAGCTAAAAAAAATCTTGTACTTGATGATTCATACTTTTAATGAACTAATTATTTGCCTGCAGTTTTGTTCCGTCCTTTATGCGAATCTTTATGCACATAGTATTAATAGATAATACAACCTATGCACCTTTTTTACAATTATGAGAATGAAAACAAAAGATGCAAAGAGCTTTAACTCTCGTTCTTTTTAAATTTGAATGCCAAGAACATTTCACGTCCAGATTCTATCAAATCAGTATTTCACAATTCAGCTAATGTGCCATGCGAAATATTAATCACATTCTGTACATCCTTTTCATGAACATTATGTGGACGTATGTCAAACTTTTTGATTGATTTGACAGCAAGAGGTGTCTTGAAATTTTCCGTCCCATGCACCATATATGCCTAATTAATATTTTCTTCAGTATCAAATGATTGGATATTTTGTTCATCTCTTTAGAAGGCTTTGCACCAAGATGTCTTAGTATTAGTAGATACTTTATCTTTAGAAGAAAGATGTAAATATGTTTATAACTAGATTTGTCTGTATCATATTTCGTGTAAAGTGTTATTCAGAGATATCAAATATTGCATTTATGATCATGTAAGTTATTTATTGTCAGAAATCAGATTTTGGGGGTGTTGCAAGAAAGTTTGGATCAATTTGATGCCTTTGATTGGTGTTGGCTAATCCAAATCATTCTAGCTTGTACATCTTAGGGGATGATGCCAAGTTGTAATTTAATCAACCGCAAATCAGTTGCAAATTGAAACACCTATTTTCGTCCGAGCCCAACTCGTACGTAAGTATGAATTTGATTGCCGCTTGTCAATGGACTGCAATTTGCAGTTAATTGCAACTTTCCAGCAGCACACCCCCTAAGCTGTGCATAACTTGAGCCAATTAGAACACATCTTTCAGGTTGCAATCGATAAATTTCTTCCAACACCCAGAAAATTATATTGTATAATTGCATTTGATGTTCTTACTTGAAATTGTATTCCATAATCCCGAAGAAAATACTTGGGCAATTTCATAAATTAGGTATGAACGGCCCCCTGTATATATGCGACATCGATGGATTATCTTTTATTGTTAACTCATAGGAAAGAAATTAACTTTCATAAGTAATTACATCTTTATAGCTTCATAAAGTGAAATAAGAAACAGAGGGAAGAGAGGACAGAGGGGTTCAGACCGGCAAAAAAGTTTTTACAACTTTATGGAATTGCCCATGAAATTTGCTGTTGTTTGAGACACAAAAACAAAACTTGGTGAAATTAAAACTCTGTAAATCAATTAAAATTTGTTTTAAACAATATATTGTGTACATACCATTATGCAACTATGTGTAATAAAGAGCATTTCAAAATACAATAACTGAATGTATTCTTGATATCTTATTCAATCATGTTTTATGACAGTCACAAAGAAATAAAACATTACATGAATGTATACTTTTTACCAAACAACATATCATTTACACAAATAAACACTTTGGTATTGCAATTATATAATAGGGTATGGACAGTGAAAGCAGAATCTCTCCTTGGTATGAAACATTCTTGAAATATCCTCATGATGAAAATATTTCTAGAGCTACTAAATGATGTTGCTCTCGTCATGAAGCCAAGAATTGAATCAAGAAATTGGTAAACCATTTGTTTTGAGATAAAATAATAACATCAATTAAAAAGAAGGCACAAATGGCCCAGGAGAGGAATGAAATGAACTATGTTATATCTGAAGAAACCTCCTTCTTTTCAAGATTACTGTCATCATCATATAACTTAATGGTATAGGTAAATAGCTTTTATTACCAACCATTTTCAATATCCTCCACAAGAATAGACCAGGGACGTGCTTCACCAAGATAAGAAAGACTTTAAGAACGACTTTACGTTCGACTGGTATCAGTTCTTGCGCTGAATGCGCGTAATAATGTGAACCATTACGCACAAGAAGGGATACCAGTCGAACGTAAAGTCATGCGTAAAGTCTTTCTTATCTTGGTGAAACACCTCTCAGTTTGTTCACAGGATATGAGATTCTTGAGGTCTTGCGAGAAAATTACAACTGATTTCTAGTTGCAATTGCTCACAGAATGCATCAATGAAAATGCATACCGTCTCAATATCCGATTGATTTGCAATCAGTTGCAGCTTTCTAGCACCACCGTCTTCCATTAATTTTCTATTGTTCTAAAGGTCCTCATTACAATGAGTTTCCATGGTTAATCACCATAAAGTATTGGATCAAATGATTAAACATTGAATTTGATGGTATAGGCCTATCAGAGTTCTGCACAAACTATTCAAAGATTGTCAGATGTTGCAGGGAAATATTAATCAATTTCAAATCGAAAGCAACACTCTGGTTGATTAGGGTCCTCTAGCATTAAAATTTGCATTTAAGCGAAAGTCTAAAATAATTGCTACTCCAATGCATATTTAGGAATTGGGTCCAAAACTTCAAATGCAGTTTTAAATTCAACTTTTTATGCAAGATGGCCTAGTTCTGGGTTTGATGTGAACATGCAACCCGGGGCCCGAATTCTGAAAACTGTGTTATCTCCTGAGTTAAAAGAAACGATGTTAACTCTCATATCAAATGCCAATTGTGCACAATAAGCACTTCTTATTGGTGGGAGCGCCAAAGTCTCTGCTGAACTCACACGAGCACTGCAGACACCGCGCGAATATCAACCAATGGCACGTTGTAATTTTGACTTGTTATGAGACAATTAACATATTTTAGCTAACATAAAAGACAACACAGTTTTCAGAATTTAGGCCCTGACCATAATATCCGGCCCTAAATACATCCTGAATCTCGATTATATATCACTCTTCCTGAGTGATCTCATTGGGTGGTTTCCACAGCTTCAATTTCTCAAGCTCAGCATCTACTGCGTTCTTTCTCTCAAACATGGCTTGTCTGAAACTTTCGATTGTCTCATTTTCTTCGGTGAGCATAGACCTGTGAAACAAAGAGAGAAAGAGCCTTGAGGATTTATAACTTAATATCCACGGGTGAACTCCTAGCTGGCATGAGAATTAGGTTTCTTATTCATAAAATTAACTCTTTTTACATAACAGATAAACGTCTACAGTGTTCTTCTTCTCAAGCATGGCTTGTCTGTAGCTTTCGAGTTTTCTGGTTTTCTTCAGTGAGCATAGACCTGTAGCACAAGCGAAAAAGAAATTGAGGATTTATAACTTAATTTACAGGATTTACAGTATGGCAAAGAGGATTTACAGTTATGGCATCAAATATCAGAAAAAACATGTAAAAGTACATGAAATCTACTCCTGATGTGAAACAACTGTGAATAAATCATCTTGCCACTAGATTAAAATTTCTCTGATGTTCATGATGTTTGTTTATTCTTTGGGGTTTCATACATCCTATAATCACATGTTTCTACAATCAAGTCAGTAGTTTCTTATGTATCTAAAAAGCCATATATGAGACAGAATTAATTCTGTATCAATTTACTGAAAGAATTACGAGACTTTCACTTTGTTTATAGGCTGTGCATTTTCAGTCACGCAAGTGAATTGCGAAGTAATCAAATTTATAATTCACACTGTAGAAAGTCGTTACTATTAATCTACATTTATAATTAGCACTCAAGAAGCTATATAGCAGTGCATGATTGAATCAATATTTCTCTGGGGGTTTGTCAGTCTCGTCTTGAGATGCACTCCACAATGACCTGTCCAACCTTGACCGTTTCATTCTTTTTCTTTCTACATTCTATTTTAAAAAAATAAGTCTTTTGAAAAATTCTTGGTTTGTCTGTTTACATCTGTGCCATTTGACACAACCTTTCCTGTTCTCTTTATTTAAAATATAACAAATTATGTTTTTCCTGTACCAAGACAAAGCGATATGATTATCATCATTACCACTATTGCCATCATTCTTTTTTATCAATCTTAACCAAGATCATCATCATTTTTATCACTAGTTTTACTGTCATCATCACTATCATCATTATAATCACCATCATCACCATCATCGTCATCATCGATATAATCATCATCGTCTTCATCTTCAATAATATCATCATCATCACCATCATCATCATCATCATCATCATCTCCAACATCACCATCATTCACTAGCATCTTTATCATACTCTATTTTCCTCTTAACTATCATCATTTCCATCACAACAATCATCATCATCACCTTCATCATCATCATCATCATTATCATTCTCTTCTTCCTCTTTCTTCTTCTCCTCCTCCTCCTTCTAATCATTGCCATCATCATCATCATCATCATCATCATCACCATCATCATCACAATCTACCTCCTCTTCCTAAATTTACATGACTTCTTTCTGGACTGCACCAGGGACACCCTGTTGCTCCTGAGCTACTTTCATTCTCTCCAGTGATTCCTGCAGTCCTAAAACTTCTTGATTCTTTTTCTCATGTTCTGCTCTAACACCACCCTCTTGGCAACATTAGCATCATCGTCATCACATTATCATCAACAGCATTACTACCAGCACAATCATCATCATCAACATCATCATAATAATAATCATCATCATCCACATCATCAACGTCATCATCATCATCATCATTATCATCATCATCATCATCTTCTTCTTACTCCTTCTCCTCCTCCTTTTCCTCCTCCTCCTAATCATCATCATCATCATTATTATCATCATAATCATCCTCCGTCTCATCATCATCATCATCATCATCATCACCAGCACCACCATCATCATCATCATCATCACCAGCACCACCACCACCATCATCATCATCATCATCTACCTCCATCATTACAAACTTACATGACTTCTTTCTGGACTGCACCAGGGACACCCTGTTGCTCCTGAGCTACTTTCATTCTCTCCAGTGATTCCTGCAGTCCTAAAACTTCTTGATTCTTTTTCTCATGTTCTGCTCTAACACCACCCTCTTGGCAATATTAGCATCATCGTCATCACATTATCATCAACAGCATTACTACCAGCACAATCATCATCAACATCATAATAATAATCATCATCATCATCATCCACATCATCAACGTCATCATCATCATCATTATCATCATCATCATCTTCTTCTTACTCCTTCTCCTCCTCCTTTTCCTCCTCCTAATCATCATCATCATCATCATCATCATCATCATCATCATCATCATCATCATCATCATCATCATCATCATCTTCATCATCATCATCTGACTACACCATAAAAACTTACATGACTTCTTTCTGGATTGCAGCAGGGACACCCTGTTGCTCCTGAGCCACTTTCATTCTCTCCAGTGATTCCTGCAGTCCTAAAACTTCTTGATTCTTTTTCTCATGTCCTGCTCTAACACCACCCTCTTGGCAATATTATCATCATCGTCATCACATTATCATCAACAACATTACTACCAGCACAATCATCATCATCAACATCATCATAATAATAATCATCATCATCATCATCCACATCATCAACGTCATCATCATCATCATCATCATTATCATCATCATCATCTTCTTCTTATTCCTTCTCCTCCTCCTTTTCCTCCTCCTAATCATCATCATCATCATTATTATCATCATCATCATCTTCTTCTTACTCCTTCTCCTCCTCCTTTTCCTCCTCCTAATCATCATCATCATCATCATCATCATCATCATCATCATCTTCATCATCATCTGACTACACCATAAAAACTTACATGACTTCTTTCTGCACAGCACCAGGGACACCCTGTTGCTCCTGAGCCACTTTCATTCTCTCCAGTGATTCCTGCAGTCCTAAAACTTCTTGATTCTTTTTCTCATGTTCTGCTTTTACAGCAACCACTAGAAACAAAACAAACAGACCAGTATTATGAGATGAACATGGAATTACAGTGATATCAAGCTGATAATAATAATAAATAACTATAGAATTTGGTCTTTTTTCACAAATTGACGGTAGCCAAAGTGTACTGTTGCATGAAACCATCATGATGTTCTCTTTCATTGAAACATGCTCTCCTAAAGACATGCATTTCGATATGATACCCTTTTAATTGTTGCTACATGTATGTCATGATTTCATTTGTCTTCATCATGATTTATCTTGTCTTCATACAATGATTATTTGCTACTATCACTAAAAGTGAAAACACTGCACATCAGCAATTTACAGTATGTTGTTAATTTGATGTATTTATTTTTGTTTTTACTTTAATACTTAGCCCATTAGCAACAAAATTCATTCTACTGACCGGAAAGCGTACCATTATTGCTTCTGCAGAAGTGTGTCACATTGAAAGGATTAAACAGTGATGCATGAAGGGATTTTAAAATTCTGTTTCTTATGGGGAAGGAACTCAAAATTGGCTCAGATAGAAGGAAAGTTCACTGTTTTTGGTTACCTTCTTTGTCCAGTTCTTGGGCTTTCTGTTTCATGAGCTCAATCTCATTTAGCAACGATTCATCTGTCTAGAGAAGAAAACATGATTCAAATGTGAAATAAAAGTGACAATTTCATTCTAAATCATAGCAAATACAGTACAGGTTCAAGACGGAATTATGCTTCTTTTTCAGCCAAAAATCTGACTTTCCAAGATTGTTGTGTTATGTTGAAGAGTACTAAATGTTAGAACTTATCACCTAAAATTTGACTTTCCAAGATTGTTGTGTTATGTTGAAGAGTACTAAATGTTAGAACTTATCACCAATCAATTAAGCACAAATATTCGTCATGATAAGCGCTTTTATAGTTATTCCAATAATAATTCTTTTATTTGAGGCCTCAAATTAATGGACCGTGCGTTCAAACTTCAAATGGCCGTTGACCGCTCGTTGACCAATATCGCAAGAGTCTCTCTCAGTGCGTATTCCGCATGGTGTGGCAGTGTATTGAAGTGCATATACTTGCAAGGTTTTTTACAAGGTTGTGCGTGTGTTCTCATGCGCTCGGAGTTTCGCGATACCGTTGATGTGTAGATGAATTATTATAGAATAGATTTTTATTTTAATTAAATATTCTGGACTACATTCGCCCGAAACACTTCAGAGAGGTTATTATTTTGGCATATCCGAGGTACACAACAAGTTGTAAGCATAAACGTAATGTCTGCAAATGTAGTTTTCTACAGGTCTTTAACTCTTTCAACTAAATTAACAACAAGGAACAGTACGTGAAACAAAAGTTAGCCGGCAGCATCAGAAAGGCCTATTCAGATTTTTAAAGATTTTCAATTGAACAGTTTAAAAAGTCAAACGGTGTATTTATCCAAATACATAAGACGTAAATAAGGAAAAGGCAAAGTTATTCACATTTAGCTCAATATACCATTCATTTCTTGTCCATCTACCTGATGGTACAATTCTTGAGAAAATAATTTTTTGAGGGGGAACTCAGTCGGTTATAGGTTTTATGATGACCTGCTGATATAAAGAAATTCAAGATTACAACAGAATTTGTAATTTCATATGACTTGTAAGATGACAATAGGATTGGTTTCATAAAGTTATGCGTAGATCTACGCACGACTGATGACCCTTTCTTGCACTCAATAACAACCCCTTGCGATGAATCGCACCAAAACAGGGTCACCAGTTGTTCATAGTAAAGCACAGCTTTATGAAACAACCCTGGTATGTATGATGTTCAAGCTTTCAAGTGCTTAGACTTTTGTCTGTAGCACTATACAAATAGTTATTCAATTATCATCATTTTCAGTATTCTTACATAGAAATGTCTTGATCGATGAAACTTGTCTGCCATCTGGGAAAGGTTCTCTTCAAACTCTTCACTGTGAACATAAATGGATAAAACAAATGACTGACATTTCAAATGATTAGAATTGAATTATCAACCACTGGTGTGAAAAATACAGAGTGCATTCTTTACAGAAATCAATTTACCAATAAGAAAAATATCTTAACCCTAAAAAGCCCAAGCTATTTTGATGTCTCTGTGGCCCAAGGGGGGGCACATTGTGGCCCCCCCTCGAGAACTTCCAAAATATTTGACGGATCGGGCTGAAATTTGGCACAGATGTAGAGCAAGTCGTAATCTACAATTTCTGACCGTTAAAATTTCTCAAGGTCACCATTTGAGGGCGCAATTTAATAAAATACATTAAAAAAGGGTGAATGTTGTCACTCTTGACATATGGTCTACTAAAATCAATATTGTGGATTGAAAAATGACTGAAATGTGGTATTATACCCCTTTAATATCTTAGAAACACATTCCATGACTTTATTAAACACATTCGATGCATTTAGAGGTCAAAATATGACAATAATTGCATCATGTCATATTTATCACAATATTGCTGATAGAGGGCGCCAGACAGTTTTTAAAAAGTTCATGTTTCTCCTTTAATTTTTCACTTTTTTAGCTCCAATCTTCACCAATATGATTTTCAGGGCTTTCTGGAAGTGTCTGGGGTACTTTTATTTGCATTAAGTTGGAAAAAGTATTTTTAAATATTTTATTAAATATTTATGAAAAAAGTGACTAAGAAACAAAGAAAAACAAAAGAAATTGTCGGGAAGCGTGTTTTCTGTTCAAGATGCACAGAAGAGAGCAAAAGCAAACTAAAAATCATAAATTGTGACCATTTCCATGCCTTTTTGGGCAGATTTGAAGCTGAAAAACTGAAATTATTCGAAAAACAGACAAACATGCTGTTTGTTTTGTGGTTGCCATGGCAACATGAAATACGGGACAATGATAAAAATGGTATCATAATGTCCGCAACAAAATTTCGAAAAAAGTCACCAAATTTGAGCGTAATCGGATCAAAAATGTAGGAGTGGTTTACGATTATGTGGTAGGGGGGGGCACAATGTGCCCCCCCCCCCCTTGGGCTTTTTAGGGTTAAATATCAAGTCAATTTGTGATTCCCCTTGAAAAATGAGAGGGGGGATTCCGATAATTCCAAGATTAATTAAATGCTACATCCTAAAGTTTACGTACTGTGCACAATTCTGGGGCTGCCTTTTTAGGGCACAAGACCGCTAACAAGATGCAAAATGCATTTTCCAAACTATTTAATGTAAATTGCCAGTCGAAGATCCCCTCCCTAAATGGTACGACAATTAAGAGCCTCATATTTTTCTATCAAAATACAACATGAATTCCATCCCTGATATGAAGCAACCAAAATTTCCTTAAAATTTTATTTGTGTTATCTTACCGCTTCAAAACTTTAAGTCTAGAATAAAAGAAAAAGATAATAGTAATCCTACTTGTTATTTGCTGCCTTCTTTTATTTGATACATTTTTCTTAATTCATAGCTTCAAATGTTATCTAACCCTGATATGAAACAACTATGTGAATGAAATATGATTCTTTTTCAATGTTTGTTTAAACATCAACTTTTCATACTACTCTGAATGAAAAGATTTAATACTGATCACAATTGTGAATCAATACTTGTGCTATTTGATACATTTAAAAAAAAATCCCTTCTCAAAATATGATCTAACCCTGATATGAAATAACTGTAAGAATAAAATATTGTTTTTTCTCCAATGTTTGTTGAAGGTTCAACAAAAAGGAAAAAGGATACTTCACAGTAAATCGAATTTGCCTCTTGCATTATTTGAATGCATTTTTTTTTATCCTGGCTCTAAATGTGATCTAACCCTGATATGAAACAACTGAATGAATGAAATATGATTATTTTCCATATTTGTTGAAACACTTACATTTTTATACCAATCTAAATGAAAAACCTTCATAGTGAACACACTTGTGAGTTGCTACTCAAAGTGCATTATTTGATGTAAACCTTATATGAAATAACTGTATGAATGAAATATTATTTCCTCATATTTCATGAAACATCATCTATTATATAAAATCTGAAAGACAACACTTTAACAATCCTTGTGAATTGTTGGTTGCGTTACTTGGTGCATTTTCTTAAATTTCTTATATAAATGCTATAAATCCTATTGAAATGCTATCAGCCCCTGACATGAAACAACTACAAATGAATCCCCTCCCCTCAATTTTTTTTTCTCTCCAAACATCACACTAAATACTACCTCGAACAAAATGCCCAGTAGTTTGAATCATGTGTTGTTAAATGTAATTCTATATTTTTGATACATGTTGTCAGACGCTATCTACTCTAGATATGGAACAACTATGTGAAAATGATGATCTTGTGCCACCATACATTTGGAACATCACTTTTAAACTGCAAGGGAATCTGAAAGACAACATGAATCCTAATTGATGAGAATGAATTCAGGAAACAATTATCCTGGTATCACATAGCACTTTGCTATGCATTTTAGCAGGATTGGTATACAAAACATAATTTGTGTAGCAGTTTTTTCACATAGAATTGTATAGTAAATAATTGGAAATGTTTCCTCAATGTCGAAAACTGTTAATCACCTGTAAAAAGTAAAATTATTCCCCAAAATTGAACTGAATTGCATTGAATTTAATTGAATTCTATTGAAAGGGAAATTAACCTCAGACATTAATGTACTGCCAGTGGATGAAGAAAAGTACAAATTTATCAAAGTGTGAAAATGTAAGCAAAATGTTATTATACATTAAAAAATTATGAATTTTCAAAAATTCCTCATGTGCTCCTTAGGTTGACCCCTACTTTTGATTCATAACCTTTGAGCGGATTATCTGATTATGCTTAAGTTTTCACACTTTGTTCATCTTAGTTTTCTTCATTTACCGACAACATATCAATCTCAGGGTGTAGTTCCCCCTTTAAGGAATGATATTTTGTCACTTACATGTCCTTGATGTGTTGTTCTTTCCTGGCTTTCCTTGCATCGTCCACATGCTGAACCTGGGCTTGCACCTGATTGTTTAATCCAAGCTGGCTGTACTCACATTGTATTCATAGAATGAAAAAAATTGCAAAATTAAAAGTTAGTTATCAAATGAATGATGTTTTATCTTGGATAGATTTAAATTCAAATAAATCTTGCTTCATCCCAGCATGGATAAGCATTATTGGCAGTGCTGTTTTTTGTTCTTATTTCCCTAAATTCAACAAAATACAACAAAATGTAATTAAATATACAAAACAGCTGATAGCCCATTCTGTGAATACCACTGTTCTTCTGTAGTGTCCTTTAATACATAATGTATTTTTTAGTTGCTGTGAAAAAAAATCTCGGTAGGAACTGAACCCACAACCTCATGATTTAACGGTCATCTCACCACTAAACCACTGAAAAGCTTGATGGCAGGGCCGGTACTTAACTTTTTAAATGTTTCTTACATTTGTAAATTGTATGAAACAGAAGTTCATCATTTTATTGCATTATTTTTGGTAGGTATAACATATCATTGTTTGTACAGTCAATCATACAATTCTACATGATGTGTAATGTCTTTTACTACCTAAGGGGGTGTTGTTCAAAATCGACTGCAAATCAACTGCAACTTTGCACATTGTAATGCGCATTCTCATTCGCGTATGGTATACGCATTTAACAAGACGTGCATGAAACAATGATTTTGATTGGCACGTTCCGATCAACTGCAACTTTTGAACAACACCCCCTAAAAGACCCTTAATTATGAAAATAATGTGCTTTTCTTGCCAATCATTAAAAAACGACATTAAAGCAGATATATTGTAGCTGTTTTATGTGAAACACCACTCTTTTTCTTTCTCACCTGTCTAGTTCGGCCTGTGACTGACTCACTTTGTGTTGTGCTATTTTTAGCGTCTCATTCAGCTTGGATATCTTCTCTTCCAACTGGTTATGTTTTGTAGAAGCTACAGTTCATTCAAAATAAAAGGGCAAACATTTTGTATAACATGAAACTTCTAACTTTGTTATAATAAATACATGTGATTTATAAGGCACCAAATCTACAAGTTACAAGACGCACAGAAAATAGAGGAAAATAAAACAGAATAGCATATTGCCCTTTCAGTTTATCAATCATTTTGAGTGCAAGCAAAAAGAAAAGGCTTAATACCACTCNCATGGATAAGCATTATTGGCAGTGCTGTTTTTTGTTCTTATTTCCCTAAATTCAACAAAATACAACAAAATGTAATTAAATATACAAAACAGCTGATAGCGCAATCTGTGACTACCACTGTTCTTACGTGGTTTCCTATATTATACATAATGTATTTTTTAGTTGCTGTGAAAAAAATTCTCAGTAGGAACTGAACCCACTACATGTACCTCATGACTAGACGGTCATCTCACCACTACACCACTGAAAACCTTGATGGCAGGGGTACTTAACTGATTAAATGTTTCTTAGATTTGTCAATTATGTGGCTTGGAAGTCATTACCATTAAAAACCATTTTATTGAATTATTCTCTTCAGAAATAACATTAAAACATAAAAAGTTTAATGTATTTAATATCCTTTTAAATGAGGTGTAATGTCCTTTTTTTAACTAAGAGAACCTTAATTAATATCATATTTCTTGCCACAAATTAAAAATAACATTAAAGCAAAAATAAATAGAAATGAAATAATGCCTCTGGCACCACCATCCAGTGGCGGAGGCATATATAAGGCCTTTTTTTTTGCATAAATTATGTGAAATATCATTGATTGAAAGTTGCTCTGTGTTTAAAATGGCTTATCAATTATTTTGATTGGCTCATGCCAGTCAACTGCAACATAATATCAACTGTTTCAAATGAGAAATGCAGCACTCCTTTTAATTTCTCACCTGTCTAGTTCAGCCTGTGACTGACTCACTTTGTGTTGTGCTACTTTGAGAGTATCATTCAGCTTAAAGTTTAGATTTACTCATCAAACTGGTTATGTTTTGCACAGTCTACGCATATGAAACAATCATTTGATTTTCTCATCACGATCACCTACAACATATTGCAACTCTTTTGAATGAGAAATTTATCACCCTATTTTCTTTCTCACCTGTCTAGTTCGGCTTGTGACTGACTCACTTTGTGTTGTGCTATTTTCAGCGTCTCATTCAGCTTGGATATCTTCTCTTCTAACTGGTTATGTTTTGTAGAAGCTGCAGTTCATTTAAAATAAAAGGGCAAACATGTTGTATAACATGAAACTTCTAACTTTGTTATAATAAATACACATGATTTAAAAGGCACCAAATCTACAAGTTACAAGACGCACAGAAAAAAAAATAAGAGATGAAAATAAAACAGAATAGCTTATTACCCTTTTAAACTATCAATCATTTTGAGTGCAAGCAAAAAGAAAAGGCTTAATACCACTCCCTTCTTCATCTTAGAAAGTAATAAACACAAACATTACAAAAAGAAGACTGGCGATTGGCGATTCCGAGGGACCGTCTTGACAAACCAGGGGACCACCATATCTCTTTCAATTATTCAGGACCTTTTTTTTGGTGCTTGTCAGAAAATGTCCACCCCCTATTGGGAAATCCTGGATAAACCCCTGTATTAATTAGCTGTGCGGGTACGGGGTGTTGCTCAAAAGTTGCAATTGATTGCAAGTTGCAGTTGATCGGAACGCGCCAATCAAAACCATTGTTTCATGCGCGTCTTGATTAATGCGCATACCGTGCGCGAATGAAAATGCGCGTTGCAATTTTCAAAGTTGCAGTTCTTTTGCAGTTGATTTTGAGCAAGACCCCCTATGACTAGACACAATACTGACGTTTGCGATAAAAAAAATTGTTTGGATAGTTGGATTTCAAAATCATATTAAAAATAAATGAATAAAAAAACTTACAAACAAAATATGCACTACTGACAACTACAATCTACATATTCTTGTTTGGATAGTTAAATTTAAAATCATATTATTTCTCACATTGAATTTCATTTGTCCAATGCATAACTGTAATGGTAAAGTCAGTGCTAAGAGTGAGACTCGGAGCCAAAATAAATCTCTTTATATTAGATCTATTTGATCAGCTGAGTTATGGAGGAAAGCAGAAAGTTCACAGAAAAACTTTAAAATATAAAATATATCAATAACAGAATAAACACAATTAATACAATGTTCATGTGAAATCTTGAATTTGAAAACTTACCACTTTCAAACTTTTTTGCCAAAGTTTTCCGCTTACTTCTCACTTCTCTCAGTTTCTGCTCATTTCTTGCCTTTTCTGCAAATATAATATGAAATTACAAAAATTAACATGTCTTTTTAAATCTTCATTAGTTTCAAACAGAACAATACAATGTTGAATTTGTGCACCCAATACTGGCATCACAGATCGAGGTCTTTTCAGCCATCATTAGACGGGACGGCGCCAGATTAACAGCCGACAGCTTCGGCGGGGTCGTCAAGATAGAGCCGTCTTGACTTCTTCTCAATCTTATGAAGATAGCAAATCGACAGAGCGGAAAACAATTCAAGTAGATTAACAAATTATGCAATACGATAGAGTGAAATATCAACAGATGAAAGTAAATGAAGTTTTAATTACCTTGCTGAAGTTCATTGATGCTTTTTGTGAGAACTTCCACATGAAATAAGTTTCCAGCCATTTCTATCTACTTTATTTTAGGATTATATACGGACAACAGGCGTAGAGGGCGGCAATACTTTATCGACGCAGCGCGCGCAGCTGATGCTCAGTTAAGTTCTCGATCGAGAGTTGCCGTGTGTGTATTAGGGGCCGGGGGGTAACTAGTATTCACGGAGTAATACAAAATAATATAAATAAACAAATGAACAAACAAAAATAGAGATAATCTTCCGTACCCAGAAAATGTTATATAATTATATCAAGCATTTTTGGTCATCATGATCATCTGTTTCATCATCATCATCATCATCGTCATCTTTATCATCACGACCACCATCACCATGACCATCATCATCATCACCATCATCATCATCATCATCATCATAATCATCATTATCATCATCATCATCATCATCATTGTCATCATCATCATCATCATCATCATCATCATCATCATCATCATCATCATCATCATCATCATCATCACCAGTGCCATCATATAATCATCATTATAATCATATTTTCGTTTTTTCTATTATTGTTTTTTGTCGTTCTTGTTATTCCTCCTCTTTTTCTTACATCTCTATTGATTTGTTCGGGTTTGGTTTTCACTCTTATTTCTATTCCCTTGTCTTCTTCTTTCAGTTCTCTTTTTAAAAATATTATCCTATACGACTGCTCATTCTCCTCCTTTTCCTCCTCCACCTCCTCCTCCCCACCTCCTCCTTTCTCCTTCCCTCACCTTCTTCTCCTCTTCCTGCTCACACTCACTCACACACTCTCTCTCTCTCCCTCTCTCTCTCCCTCTCTCTCTCTCTCTCTCTCTCTCTCTCTCTGTCTCTCTCTCTCTTTCTCCACCTTCTTTATACTTACAATATTCCTGGATTTAAAAAACCCAAACCACATCGGAATCATTTGATGACTTTTCTATTTATTGCATAATGTCTGTGTACAAATGTTGCCATGTATCGATTCGAATAAAGATCATTAGAAATGATGAACATTTATTCAATCACTATCTAAATAACATACAGTACATAATGTTAGTCGACTCTTGCAAATGAATTCTAAAAAATAACTTACAGTAAATAAAATAAATTTATTTCGTATGATATTGAACAGATTTCACAAAATATTCCCCATTCTATCAATAATGATTTTCCCATTCTATACGTATAAATTTTTCCTTTGAAACGTTTTCCAATATTTTGCCGCTCGTTGACTTGGAAAATGTATGTCAACTATCGAAAAAAAAATATGGAACTAATTTTGCATCTGACGGTGAAAACACCCTCAAAACAAACGCCGGTCACTCAAGCTGATTCTGAAAAAAGTGAGAGTGAAATTTGAGTTACATATTTCATTTTCACCCCTTTTGTGCAACATCACCTGAAAACCAGAACAGCCAGTAGGAAAGCATTTTGTTTATAGGCATAATTATTCATTTGCATTTTGTAAACGTAAAACCTGCATAAATATGAGATAATTGCTTTATTGCACGATCCCGTTTAGTTTCAAATGTAGGCGTTTATGCATGTGTTTTATTTTGTTTGGATAACATTTTTGTTTATTTGTTTGCTTGTTTCGCGTTAATAGTAACTATAATTCATGAACGGAAAAGCCCGAGTACGTTGGAATACTAACAAAGTACACAGAATTATGTTAATTATGTATTACAAGACTTGTCCTGAATCAATTATAGGCTAATGGTCTTTACTCTGTACAAAATTTCTAATGCGTTTGGATTATAAATCTTATATTCCTAAAAAAAAATACACAATAATATCGATTTACATTGCTAAAAATTAGTCAAAATTGATTTAAAAATAACAGGAGTATTGATCAAAAACCTTTAAAAAATGTATTGAGGAGGTGCATTTTGCAGGGAAAGCGAAGCGGGAGGGGAGACGGGTGGAACTGCGTGCAAACCTATTGCGGAGTAAAAATAAATGGTCAAACACAGCTCTCACTATGTCAGCCTCCCTTGCCACCCCGCCCCACCCCCACACACATAATTTGTTTTAATGTCCCCAATTTATTTGTGATTGTGTGTGTGGGTGGGTGTTTGTGTGTATAATTGTGCATTCGTATCATATGTGTACGTGTGCGGATCGATTTCATTAAAAAAAATCTGTCGCATGGCTGGAATGTTTTCCAAGGGGTTGAGCAAGTACCCATCGACAATTTGTGCAATATTAAACAGCATCTAAATAAAAATTACATCAGGCACAACAGGAACACCCATAATTTGTAGAAATGTATCTCTTTGCGGCTTACATCATATTAATGCACCATAGTGACATAAATTCTAAAATACATCTTCATAGCATCTTCATCGCTTATTGCTCATGAAAGTTCTTTGGCTAAAATACCAGTGTCAATGAAACCGGGCCACGCCGATCCTTGGATATATACCGTAATCTCTCTCTGCATACCGTACTGGGATAAGATAATTGCTGACCTCTATTTTTTTTCATTTATTTTGTCATTTTACCATCATTATTTATTGCTGTATATATATTTGAATTTTCAAAAGAACCGAGAAATAAAATGATTTTATTTTATTTGATAATTGAAAATCATTGAAAATAATATGTGTTGCTTCCAACAGAATGCAGATGAAAACAAAGTCCTCCGTTAACATTGCTACTATAGGTCGCGACGTGGACTGTATAGCGGTTCTGACTCCCTCCTCTCAACTTGAGGATCAGCGGTTCGAATCCCACCTATTGTATTAATTTCTTTTAGCAAGAAATGTATTCACACTGTGCTACACTCAACCCAGGTGATGTAAATGTGAAACGGCATGTATTTATTTCTTTAAATGCAACAAGCGCCCAGTTGGTAGCTATTGCTATTGCAAAGTGATAATATTATAATATTAATATATTATTATTTGTTTCGCGCCTCTTAATGGTTGTTTTAATCGTTCTAAATGCTGCCAAGCGGACAAAATTCCCCGACCGCTTCAATCTTATTTCTTCGATCCTATAAGCTTGGGGTTGGCGAAATAGGAAGATGTCATGTAGAAAAAACACACCCCAAACATAAAACATAGATGTCATTGCTATTAATGTTAATGGCTCTTCATTTTTTCATTGTTCTAAATAATTTTACTACATCACGATCCCCGACATATCACCAATTATATGGTCAACGTGGAGATAGATATGGAACATATGCAACACCAACATGATGTTGATGAGCGGACGCGATCCCGAACGTGAGGCACATTTGGCAGAGTCAAGCGGATGAACATTAATATACTGTTTAATCGCTCTGAATGTTGTCACTGCACCATCCCCGACGTAGCATCATTTATGCGGTCTCCATGGAGATACATTATGTAACACGCAACACCAACATGGCGGTGACTAATGTGAACTCTATTCCGAACGTGAGGCACCATGTGCAGAATCGAGCAGGTAAGCACAATTTTTCACCACTCTAAATTTTGTTACTACACCACCCCCGACATATCACCAATCATATGGTCTCCATTGAGATAAATGCGGAGCGTCCGACACCAACGTTGTGACAAGTGAACACTTTCCAAATCACGAGGCACATTTGGCAGGGTCGAGCAGATAAACACAAGTATGCCTTTTTCATCGCTCTAAATGTTATGTCATCCCCGACATAGCATCAATCATGTGGTCTCCATGGGGATAGATACGGGGCGTCCGACGCCAAGAGATCTTGAACGTGTGGCATATTGCGCAGAGACGGTCACATAATAATATACCTCCTCATTGCTCTAAATGTTGTTTCTCCATCCCCGACATAGCATCAATCATGGGGTCTCCATGGAGATATATACGGAGCGTCCGACACCAACATGGTGATCTCGAGCATGAGCCACATTGTGCAGAGTTGTGCTGGCTTACACGCTTTCATTGATTTAAACGTTATTCCGACACCATCCCCGACATATCATCAGTCATAATCTTCAGGGATGTAAATACGGAGTGTGATACAAGTGGTTATGAGGGAACATGATTCCAAACATGAGGCACATTTTGCATAGTCGAGCAGATAAACACAATTATTATCTTTTCATCGCTCTTAATATTGTTACTGGACCATTCCCGACATAGCATCAATCATGTGGTCTCCATCGTGACAGATATGGAGCATGCGAAACCAACGCTGTGATGAGCAAACCTAGGAACACGCCCCCAAAAGTCAGCAACCAGATAATTCCAGAATCATTCCTCTTCCGGCGAAACGTCCTGAGGAGGTCAGTCTGCGAGCATGGGAGAGAAAGAAAAAATAAAAAATAAGTCAAATTGAAAAAAAAAAAGAATAAAGAAAGAGTGACAAAACGAGGAAAAATAGAAACAAAATGAAATCTGGAGGAGAAAGATAGGGCGGGAAAGGTCAGACAAATTCAGATTCGTTATCATGCACTTAACTGCGATATCATAATTCTTATCTTTCCAATTGTCATGGAAACGAGCGGTTCTCGTGGCATGATGACGAAATTCATTTGATGTTTAATTTAATGGATTTTTGTTTTGTTAATCTGTGGTAAAAATCATGATTCTGCCTCTTTATTGCGTTCTTAAATACTCTGTCAAAAATATTTTAATATATACAATGTTATCAGATTGGCCGAACATAACCTGAATAAAATGGTAAAGGTCATTTTGTTGCCAATTTAAACACTTGTGACAATTTCAGTATTCAAATTCATTTGGGGAAGTCAGTATTCAAATTCATTTGGGGAAGTCAGTATGTCACGACTACATGGTTACATAATAATAATGATGATAATAATAATTATATTGCGGATATAACACGTCTATATGACGACTTCCGGTTGCTGACTGGATGGTAATTCAAGCCTAGCTTAAAGACCAGAGCTTGAGCAAAATCAACCAGGCTTCAATCGAGGGCTTGATATACATATAGCATAAATACAGATGACTGAATGTCGAATTCTCTCTCGTTACCATAATAAAAAGCACTAAATAT
>BQKZ01001916.1:40148-54441 GCA_036244855.1 Temnopleurus reevesii | reverse complement strand
CCCTTAGGGAGGCTGAGCTGACAAGCAAAAAAAAAAGGTCTTCACCTCAAACTTTGCGCCCCCAACCCCCGCGGGTTACTGAGCAGAGCTGACAAGCAAAACAAAAAAAGGGTCTTCACCTCAAATTTTGCGCCCCAAAAGGGCTGAGCCCAGTTGACAAGCAAAAAAAAAAAAGAGAGAAGGTAATCGACAAATTTGGCGGCCCCCTTTATTGGCGCCAATTTATCGTCAAATTGTGGCGCCCCATAGTCCCCCCCCCCCCCTCCACGGTACGCGCATGCCTAAATCTGAGCCGAAATCCTCGGGCCCCAAAGGCCCCCCAAAGGACCCCACGGTAAGTTCATGGTACTCTCCTAGATCCTGCTATTCATACACGGTAATAATATTTCAGTTATTCCTTTTCTTATTCCCTATCTAAACTCTATAAAATGAAATTAGAAATTTGTTTTTACCTGTATTGACTTCTTAAAAAAGAAAACTTCTGAAAACGCACATACCCCCGCTGTGGGACATCATAAGTACAACATTTTTCTTCCAAAGCTAATACGAAAAACACAACAAGTTTGTGCACGGCACATTTTTCCGTCGCTTTAAACTGCAAACTGTGCCATTGACAGTTTGGTGGGATTTGCCACGAGTTCAGTGCAAGAGAATGAACTGCAGAGTGTAAATACAAGTGAATAGGTTTGTTTTAACACCACAATTCATGTTAACCTTGACAGACAGACAGAATAATATTTCACGAACAATAGAGGCATCAGACAATGTATGAGAATCTTTTATAATTGAGGATTGTGTTGTACTGTCTGCACATCCACAAAATGGGACAGCATTATTGTTATTTTTTTTAGGGGGGTGGGGGGTATCAAAGCATGAAACATCGCTTTGGTGTTAATGGAGGTCCTAATCGTGTGTGGGGGTGTCTCCCCAGCACCTAAAGCCCCTAAATGTTGTGAAAGAAGTAAGTTAGAAGAAGAAGTAGGAGGAGGAGGATGAGGAGTGAATGAGGAGGGGGAGAGTCGAAACGAGAATACGTGACAGTATTTTCACAAAGATTGACATACGTGTATTAGAAGATAAAGTGTGTCCAAATGTTTACTTAGTATGATATGATATCGTTACCGGCTGCCCAGAAATAAATATTAGACCACAAGAACATAAGTAACTTAAGCAATATTAGTGTCACTTCCTCCCTTATTGGACATGCAGGAGACAGTCGCGTGTCTGAGGGGATATGAACCCCTGAAAACATAAGTTGAAAAGTTGAAATAAGCAGAAGAAGAGGAGATGAAAAATAAGTGAAGACATGTTTGCTTGTGAGCTAACCAATGCATCAGATATTGAAGCCGGTAACAGTATAGACTTCAATATATAATTGCATGAAAAGAAATGACTGTAATTGTTTTCAAGAATTATCTCTTAAACACTGACTTCATAAACATTTGGAAGAGTTTAAGCTAACAACATCGGGAGTCTTCCAAACCTTTCAAACATATGAATACATAATATTAGTATAAACACATTGCTGTGGGGGTTGGCACCTCTGATTCTGGAATAGTTACTATGCTTGCGGACTACCTTTGCTCAATATTTCCCATCCATTCAGGTACATAGCAAGAATTAAACCTGATTGGGGCGCNCAATTGTGTTGTTTAGGGTGCCCATCCTGTATTGGGGGGGGGGAATTGGTTAAACAAATTGAGAAGCAAAAGAAAAGAAGAAAAATACCATGGATGTACAAAATACATGCCGCCGCCAAGCTGCAACAAAAAGGGGGGAGGGGCGCCAACCCCTTCCGCCCTTCCCCCCTGGCTACGCGCCTGCATCTACCCTAGATACCAACACATCTCAAGGTATATAGCCTCGCAGGTGTTGGTGTTCTCACGAGCCACTGAGAGATTATATAAGAAGGGCTTGGAGTAAACAAGATCAAAGGTCCTTGGACAAAAAATTGCAGATATTCCGTAATATGCACGAGGTAAAAATTAAAATGTAAATAAAGCAACAGCTGAAAAGTAGTAAGACCTGCAAAATGTGTGTATAATTATCATACATTATTGTACATTTCTTTTGTAAATGTAACTGGTTTTGTGCAACATTACCATTTGGCTACTGTCAACACGCTCAAATTCTTCTTCCTTTGTATTATGCCTCCCCTCACTTTCTCTCTTTCTCCTTTTCTATCTCTCTCTCTTTTCTATATCTCTCTATATATCTTTCTATCCTTTTTTTCTCTCTCTCTTTCTTGCTCTTTCTATATATATCTCTCTCTCTCCCTCTCATCTCTCTTTCTCACACACACACACACACACACACACTCTCTCTCTCTCTCTCTCTCTTTCTCTCTCTCTCTCTCTCTTTCTCTCTCTCTCTCTCGCTCTCTCTTGTAAATATACCCACTTTTACTCCTTGTCCTGTACACTGATACTTACTTCCAAATATAAATAATAATCTCTCATCCCACTTTCTTTTTACATGTAACTGCTTCTATTCCAATAAAAATTTGAAATGAGAAAAGAAAACAAAAATATGGGTACAAGCAATAAAGTCAATTTTTTCTATATTCATATTTATGTATCCAAACTCAATATTGTTTCAATATCAAACACGATCAATGAAAATAATGGTCTAAGAAACATGGTGGAATATTGAAATGCATGTGCGTTAGGCACTTGTTTTGTTATTGTAAGTGTAATGATGTATGCATCCAAAGGGACAGTAAGTTATTGAACGATATACACCCTCTTGAAACCTCTGCTCTTCATTAGACACACATACACTTGTTATACCAAAGTGTAGACCCAAAACAGCTGGAAAGCGCTTCTCAGTAGCTGCTCCAAAACTCTGGAACAGTATCCCTCTTGCAATATGGGCAATTTCAAATTCCGGTCGTTTAAAAACATCTTCAAACTTACCTTTTCCCACAGTAATCAAATTGTTTTGATTTTTTTGTTCTGTTTTTAGCGGTATAGAAATAATCTATATCATTATTATTATTACATTATGTTAAAAGGAGAAAAATGCATTATTGATTCATATGATGCATTGGCAAGTTTCGTTTTCATACTTTGCACATTAATTTTATGCTATTTCTACACTGTTCATTACCATTCACATGACATTTCCATACTTTTCACATCATTTTTATGATTTTCTCTTGCAATGTCCCACTGATCTCATTGCCATTTTGCTTAAAGCCCATGTATAGTTTTGGTAAAGATTTAAAAAATGTGAATTTGGGGGATATATACCATGACATATAGTTTGTATACACATTTCAAGATCATAGCATANCGTGTCAGTAAGAGTGAAAAATAAACCTTAAATTTGTCATTATAATCTTCTTTGTTTATTTGTTTCCTCATTCATGCGTTTGCTTTATGTTTTGTCCTGTTGGAAGCAAACTCCGGAGGTGGCAAAAACTTCGTGAAGACCCTTTTTCAGTTATTAAATGCAAGAGAGAGAGAGAGAGGGAGAGAGAGAGAAAAAAAAGAGAAGAAAGGGGGTGACAGAGAGATGATAGCTTATACCGAGCGATTTCGAAACGAGAATATATGACAGGATTTTTTCTCTCACAAATATTGATATATTAGAAGATAAAGTGTGTCCAAATGTTTACTCAGTATGATATGTTATCGTTGCAGGCTGCCCACAAATATATATATTAGATTTATTTGTAGATATTTATGTTTTCTCTTTCTTTATGTGACTTATGCAGTTTATTTAGGACCTCCAGGAAGAACAGAGCCAGTTGCTCCAACCGTAATTTTTATCATTTCAATTCTTTCTCTTTGTACTTATTATAGTTTTGTATACATTAATTTATATTGATTTTCTGTGTATTTTTAGTTACCTTTTACTTTATGGAAAATGAAACCAAGAACCAATCCAACTTAGACCATTTTAACGCCACTTTCTTTTTGGATGAACGTTTATTGAACAGAGGGGACGGGCACCCCTGTTAAGTATTTGAAAAGGAAAAGAAGATAAGAAAGAAAATGGTGGAAAAATAACTGATGGTCTTCTTTTGCCTGTCAGCTCAACAACGAAGTGATACCCCCTACTCTCTGTCTATCTGTCTGTCTGTCTCTCTCCCTCTCTCTCTCGCTCTCTCTCTCTCTCTCTCTCTCTCTCTCTCCATCTCTCTCTCTCTCTGTCTCTCTCTCTCCCGGATCCCACCACCTGTCTCTCTCTCTCTCTCCCACAATTTCTCATATACCCAATCTCACTGCTTGTCCCTAACACTACTACTCTCTTACAATATGAATAACCCTTGAAAATTCTCTCTTCCCACTTCTTTTATCTGCTTATATTCCAATACACATTTGAGGACGAAAAAAAAATAACAAAACTTAATACAAGTAAAACCAATTTAGCAATTTATGGATATTTCCTTTATCCATATTTATCTATCAAGAGAATATATATAAATATTGCTTCAATTGCTGCAAATGATCCAGAGATGCCAAACGTTCCAGAAAGAAAAGTTCTGGAATGAACAAAAGTGGGCAACAATAACCATATTCTCACTTGTGATAACAATTGTGATTCACTTGTGAAATTAAAAATAAATACACCTGCATATTCCAAAACAGTTGGCAATCCTGTATGATCAATGAAATAAATAGTCTCTTGCAAGAGGAATATGGTGGAACATTGAAATGCACTGTCTGTTAATGTGTAAAGGCCCGAGCACACCAAACACGGCACGGCATCACGGCACGGTATTTACGCGCTATCTTGGTTGTTATTGCTCAGCACGCTCCTCTGCGCAAAGGATGCTTCAGCATTGGCCAATCACAGGAAAGAAATCGCGTAAATACCGTGCCGTGATGCCGTGCCGTGTTTGGTGTGTCTGGGCCTTTACAGTGGAGAATCAATGTGTCTAGGTCTTTGGGACCAACAAAAGCACCCTGTTATAGCAATAATTTTACTTCAGCATGGCTAAAGCACAATATGTTGAAAAGAGTGGGGACAAACTTATTACCTCTTTATATCAAGAATATTGCTATGTATGTCAGATCTCTTCATACAGAGGTTGCACTTTGTCATTGTAACTGTAATACTGCACTCATCCACAGGGTACATGTAAGTGCATTATCAATTTTCCAACAATTCTTATATATCATCTCCTTGTTATCTGCATATCATATCCATCATTTTCATATTATTTTCATATTATTTTCAGGGAATATCGGACTGATCGCACTGTCATTTTACAATGAGTTTGTTCCGTTTGAAACGACCAAGCTGCAAGCATTATATTGGTGCTTTGAAATTGGCAGCTATTAGGTTTGTGCTATCAGGTTTTACCAGTGAACTGTTTTGCATGTTAGCAACATTGAATGCATGTACCACATGATGTTAATGGACCAATCACATTGCCTACAATCATGAACCTATCTTATAATTGTTTCTAACAAAGGTCACAATTTATAGAATATGAACCAATCAGCTCACACAAAGTGCAAGTTAATACATGTAGTGACAACGGCTTGACAGAGTTAACATTTTAGTGTTCCAAAATGTAAACCAATAAACATGTATAAAATCTATGAAGAAAACTAGATCTTGCATGGTGCAGTAAACGAGTTAGATAATAATTCTACTCGGAACGTCATGTGTTTTTCATCTTTTTCAAGCTTTTGTTCAGTCCTTTTCAGGGATATTTCTTAAAAGATAACCCTACACCAGATGGTGCAACTACAAATCGTTTTTTTTTAATGTATAAAATCATTTGTGAAATCTGTGTCTGTTGAAAATACTGAAAATTCAGCTTGTGATCTCGACACACAAGTAGAAAATTATCACAACATTTCCCGTCTTCCTCAGCGATGTGATTTGATTTTACCATCTTGATACAATGATATCATTCAGGTTGTAGAGACCTCTGCTTACAACATTTACAACTGAAGGCCACTTTATGAGTCTAGGGGGGTGTTGCTCAAAATCAACTGCAAATCACCTGCAACTTTGCAAATTGTAACGCTCATTTTCATTCGCCCATGGTGTGCGTAATTAACAAGACTCGCATGAAACAATGATTTTGATTGGCGAATACTGACTAACTGCAACTTGCGATCAATTGCAATCTTTGAGCAACACCCCACAGGGCGTTCAATCTACCCGCTGACCTGGTTCCTGGTCACAAAAATATATCTTGTGAGCTGGATTTCCAAACCAGTTTGGAAGTCCACTTTTGTGATCGCTTGTCCCGTTCAGACCTGCAGTTGAACTAGTTTCTGTTAAACTGGTCTCCATTAAAGTGGTTTGCCGCCATACATTTGAACAGAGTCTAAGAAACATTGCATTCTACAACGTCATTAGGGGTCATCTCCTTATCTGGTCATGTGCTGTTTGTAGTCTCTTCACTGTCTCGTCTTGCCCGAGGATTTCCATCATTTCAGCGACAGATGGCCCTTGCTGTAAACAATCAAATGAAGAGAGAAATATTTGTACATGTATCATTGCAAACGAATTTCAAAAATGTCAAAAATGTGAAACTTCTGGTGTATTGTAGAGATTATCATGATAAATTTAATGTATCATCATAGACATTAATTTTGAACAGAAATGCATTTGGGATAGAGATTTTTGTTCTCGTCCATCCTCAAAACAGAAAACATTTGGCTCCACTATTTGGTTATGCCCATTCTACAAGTCTAGTGTGGTTGGCAGATATATTCAAATATATTTCTAACGTTATTATCAGTTCTAAAATAACATCTTCAAAAGGACAAACTATAGTAGTCTGATTGACACTAAAAAAAACCCCACATTTTTGCATCAATACATGTAATCAATTTATGTACTATTTAGTTATTCATAATATAAATTCTTACTTTAAATACCCCCGGAAATGTGCAATTCTGCTATTTTGTCACATTTTCAAAATATGTTACAAGCTTTCAAATTATATCTTCATGTGACAATACAACAGTTTTATAATGAAAAAAAAACTTACTTTTTATTTTTGCATTTGATAGATTAATAAGATTAGGATAGGCAGACTCGGAACATGAATAATGTGTGAGATTGCAACAAGTCTGACTAGTGCTTAATTTTGATCAATATCTCCTCCTTTGGCTCATGAATATCATCCCTCCCACTCCCCAGAGAAATAGGACGTTTTCCCAAGAGACAAAGCGGCATCAGATATAGTATCTCTCTAATGCATCATTTTTAATACAATCAAACCACTTTGGAGATAGTGACAATGGGTTTGGATATAAAGGCTATTTAAATAGAAAGGACACAGTGTGGCGCTCTCGTTTTTAGGGACATCAAATTAGCACTATGCCATGAGATTCCTACCACGATTTTGTGTAGAAAATATGGATGATACTGATCTAAATAGGAAATTATTTTCTGTACGACTAATGGGGTGTTGTTTAAAACTTGCAATTGATCGCAAATCAACAGCAAATCAGTTGCAAATTTCAACGCACATCTTAATTCGCGAGTGATATGCGCTGCTTCGAACAAGATGCGCATGAAACAATGATTTTTATTGGCATGTTCCTATCAACTGCACCTTGCGATCAATTGCAATTTTGGAAGTATGGAATGATCAGAAAGCACATTCCATCCTAAAAATTAAAATTTGTCAAGTGAAATCATGGTATGAAACAAATACTAAAAGCAAGTTGCTAAAGCATGTGTGACTATTTATTTAGTTATTTATGTCCTATTTGTACTTGTAATTTTATATGTATGTATTTTTCATCTTGTATGTGTTCGTATTTTTTATGCATTTTATGAGTGAAAATAAATATATTGAATTGAATTGAATTGACTACACTTACCATAAGATTACCCATTGAAACTCTAAGGACCTTCATGAAGTGAACGTACATGTACTTGAGTCCTTCTAGTGCTTCCATTAAACCTTTCATTGAATTTCATGACATTACTGCACCGGAGTCTTTCTAGCACTGAGATACTTACCATAAGACCAGTCGGTGAAACTCTAAGGACCTTCATGAAGTGAATGTACGTGAGTCCTTCTTGCATTTCATGAAATCACTGTACATTAGTCTTTCTAGACCATGAGACCACTCATCGAAACTCTCAGGACCTTCATGAAGTGAGCGTACTTGAGTCCTTCTAGTAGTGAGATACCATTAAACAACTCATTCAATTTCTTGACATTAATGCACTTGAGTCTTTCTGGCATTGAGTTATGACTAAGGATTTACAAGAAGTGAGCATACTTGGTTCCTTCTTGCAGTGAGGTACTTACCATTTAAACATTCCTTGCATTTCACAAAGTTATTGTACTTAAGTCTTTCTGGCATTGAGCTGTCTACCAGAAGACCCTTCAATTCAACTCCAAGGATCTTTAATATTTAAGTGTTTACAGCAGTGAGGTACTTACCATGAGACCACTCATTGAAACTCTCAGGACTTTCATGAAGTGAGCGTACTTGAGTCCTTCTGTCAGCGAGGTGCAGCATTGCTTGAGTATCGGACTTAGGGTTTCCTTGGTGAAAGGCTCAACGGACGAGAGTTGATCAATTGCTGAAGATAATACTGATTCTAGACGATGATAAGATAGAAATTGGTATACGTTCAGGCAAGGATTCCATGGTTTTATGACAGTAACAAAATTGCTTCATTAATATTGTGTGATACATGTATGTCAGTGATACATGAATGTCAATAACATGAAGATACAAAGCCACGATGTTTCATTGACTTTTGTCTTTATAGCATTGGGCAACTTTTGTCACCAAATTTGTCACACACACATTCGGTTTTGAAACCAAGTCCATTTAACAGATTTTTGTCACTCCCAAAAAGGTTCAAAATCTTTATTTTGTGTACAAAGTCATTTTTCACTTTTATGGGCTAAAATCAATCAAGATTTTCATGAAATGTATGCTTCAATTTGGTTCAGCAATAGATTTCATTGAAAAAAAAAACAGTAAAACCCAATTTCAATTGAAAACAAAAAAACAAAAACAATAAAAACCCAAAGAAATACACAAGAAATAACAAGAACCATCAAAAACATGGAAAATCCATCCCGATTGAATTTCGTTAAAGCAGAATTGTAAGGAATACTAACATTTAACCAGTAGTATAAAAATAGTCCGAATAAACAGCAGGTTTACATGAGCACCCCATGTGGATGGGAGTGGACAAGGGGCTATGAGGGCATGGGCCTCGGGTTTGGAGGATGGGGGTGCAAAACCTCAAGTCAAAGGGATTAGTTTGTTAGTTGAGGTAATGAGTTTTTTTTTTGTGTTGATAATAGTTCTAGGGAGAAGATGGGAGGTGGGAGAGGGTTGCTCCAAAATTTCAAAGTCGTTCCCTCTTTTCCCCACAGATTGTGAAGTCCTTGGGGGCGGGGAGTGCATGCCTGGTTTCTAAACTGTTCTTGTCATACCTGAATGTTTGGTTATTGCAGAGAAGTCCGTCTTGGATAGATCAGGGCAGAGCCAGAGAAATGCATATTCAGGAGATGTTAAATCATGTAGTCTTCCAATATGGTCCTGAAAAAAAACAATGATCAATTGTTCAATTGTGGAATTCAAACTTGAAGATTATCAACAACATAACAAAAATAAATCAAGTAATATGGTCTTTCCATGGGGTTGGGTCAATGTTTTCAGGCAAATTCCATGTAGCAGAGGTATTCACTTTCTCAGTTCACAATAAAGATCGGGTAAGATCTTGTTAAACTATGAACTATCGATGAAACATTGCCATTTGTTTCTCAATTAACATTAACTGCACACCATTTATAAATTGAAGCAACAGGTATACAAAACTTTACCTTTGTTACAAGAATATCACATCATTTTTACATTAAAAGAAATTAAGTAAAGAGAACTGCTGAAACTTCTTATCCAATGATGGAGAGCTGTGGAGTAAAATGAAGTAAAAAAGGAGCTTGGGCTTTCGATCCTAGCAGAATCTTAATCATAAGCGAAATGACAAGGAAATGAAGTGAACACACAAGTATATAGAAAAAGTCACACGAGGAGGTGGAGAGAAAGAAAGAACAAGATGTGAAGGGCAACCAATCACAGAGCAAGGAGGGACGAATAAAGGAATTAAAAGAAATTGTCAGATATAAATTTGCATCATGCCATTGTAAAACCTGCTGGGACACTGCACTTGCTCATGTCATTATTGCAATATATATTTGTCTGGTTTGAAAAAGGCATAGCGTTTTACTTCTTGTATGTCACAAAAATCAAACCAAGCCCATGGAAATACCCAATGTGTATCAACCAATTTTGACAATGGTCATCCTCACTTTTTCAGTTTTCATTGCGGTTGACAGGAGGATAGCACAAATAAAAATATGTCTCTAAATGATCATAAATTACACCATAACAGTATGTTTAACCACCATGGGCGGAGAGACTAGGATGTAAATTCTAGTTGAATCCCCATGTTTCCAATTTGGCAGACTGTTTCAAGAAAATAAAGAAGAGTTTCAGACTCTCTCAACATTTTTCCATCAATTAGTCCAGCATTTTTTTTCCACAATAAAACATCTACACTTATGATGTGATGCAAACTGTTCCAGAAAATGCATGAGGGGAATTGTAATATAAATCCAAGGCTTCGATTACAAATAAATGGCTGACAGCACTGTTATTGTTGCCTTGTTTAATCTCACTTTTTTTCAGCTGTTGTGTTTAATACACATTCATACACAATTTGGAAATGCATGTTGCAGAATGATTGGCATTGTTGAATATCTAAGAAATTAAAGCCATTGTATCCCCTACTTCACTTACTTTTCTTGCGAGTAGAACTCTCTTGAGATAATCATCATCCAATTGATGCAGAGTACCAGCTGCTCTGAAAACAGAAAAATGAATAAAAACATAGATTTAGGGTTAACTACTCTATCATCACAACATTCATGGGGTTGCATAAAATTAAAATCTATCTAATCTACCCATGGAATTGATTATACTAGTGTTCTATAGCTCTGGTCGTTGGGCTGCTGCCTCTTTGCTTTTTGTGCTGACGAGGAAAACATCAAACATGGTTGAATTACACAAATCACAAAGTGAAAATGGAAATTTCTGAACATACATGGCAACCATTTGTATCAGATATACATGTAGATAGTTAAATTAGAAATTTAAAGTTTAGAAACAAGCTGAACTGGGTGTGTTCTAATTGTAAAAAGAAACAAATAACAAACCCAAACCCAAACCATTATAACCATGTCGCCCAAAGCCCCTGACAAAGAAGCCCTGATTCAAAACGATGCAACACAACTCTTTGTCCAGTTGAGTCCTGATTATAAACTGAACAAAGAGGGATGAATAAATCAGATCGAGAAATCAATTGGAAAAATAATTTAGTGAATCAAGCCTTCTATACGACCTGGGGTTTAGAAGAAAACACTTAATTTGTGAGTAATACATCTAATCAATATTCTAGCGAGATTGCAACTCTTCTGAAAATATATGATGTACACTCATATGTGTAAAATCATTGTCAAAATCGAACTGGTCGAATATCCCGAAAATATTTACATGCTAAAATATTGGCTTATACAGTAGCCATGTCAAAGCAAAATTTATATTCTAATGAAACTGAAAATGTCATAATTACCTTCCTCCAAGCTCCTTTTGAACTATACATCTAAGCTCATTCAGCAGCCTCTGTTGACCTTTTTCTGACCCTATCAGTCTGTTAATATGACCTTGGTTGACCCCATCCAGTAGATCCATGTCCAGCATGGCCGAGTGTGTGCTGACTTTATCTATAGAGAACTGGGAGAAAAACAGAGTAGATCCATCATCATCATCATCATCATCATCAGCTTCTTCTTCATTTTCATCATCTTCATTACCATCATCATCACTATCATAATCATCATCATCATGACTTTATCTCAAGAGAACTGGGAGAAAAACATTAAGTATGTGGACAAGAGTGTTATGTAGTATCCTGTCATTACCATCATCATCATCATCATCATCATCATCATCATCATCATCATCATCTTCATCATCATCATCATAATCATCATCATCATCATCATAATCATCATCATCATCATTACCATTATCACTGACTATCATCATCATCAACATCATCACTATTATCACCAACATCATCACCAACGTCATCACCATCATCATTATTATCATCATTATCATCATCATCATCATCATCATCATCATCATCATCATCATCATCATCATCATCATCATCGTCGTCATCATCATCATCATCATCTTCATCATCATCATCATCATTTAGTGTAAACTTACATCTTGAACCAAGTTCTCCAGACTTCTAATCTTCCTATTGTCATCAAATCCTGACCCGCAGAAAGTGATGAAGTTGAGCAAAGCTTCAGGCATGTAGCCTTGATTCTGAAAGAGGAAAGAAATAAATTGATGGCATACATGACTACAAATCATTTACTTCAATGCAACAAGTACTGGTTACCTGATCAGTTTTCCCAACTTAAAAATGGTATCACAAAAATCCAATAGAATGTTACCTAATTGACTCACCAAATGTTACTGAAAATAATGTTGAAATGTTGAAATTTGCCAATTCATGCATAAAATAGTGACTTTACTAACATTCTTATGATCAAGATCCTGTTAAGATCGAAAGCTCAAGCTCTTTTTTGACTTCATTTCACTCCACAGCTCTCCATTATTGGATAAGAATTTTCAGCAGTTCTCTTTATTTAATTTAAGTTTTTAAAAGTTTCATTGATCATGACCATACATCTATACATCTATTATTTAACAATGCCGAATCATTGCAAAACCAGTTTAAATGTATGGAACCCTTATGATCTGTGAGACTAAGAATATCTGAAAGTATGACAGAATAAACATTTTCAATCGAAAAAGAATAATAAATAGATCATCGCTCAAAAAGCATGTGACTTTGGGCCAGCAGAGCGGTCAAACTGTTGTCGCCATAACTCCCCGCAGACGTTTGTCTGCGCAAAGTGCTTTGCCAGTCACTGATGAAATATCTGTGTTAAATCGCTTGTATCTTGCAATAAACTTCAAGCAATTCTCGTCTTGGCCAAATATTTAGAATAATAAACAATGCACCTACTGAATCAGCTCTACTTTATATCGATTCTCACAATGTTAGCCATTGCCTTTAAAAAGAAGAAATCTACCAATTCATGCATGGAATAGTGATTTTACTGTTTCTCAAATGTTGACAATTTCTTTACAGCTTCAGTGATCACAACCATTAAAAAAACCTTGCTTACCCTAAAATTCTCCACAAAGATGTCACCTTGCCTCTTTGACAGTTTGGTGCCATCCCTGTCAACAAAAATGGATAGCGGACAGAGAAATGTAAATCTAATTAAAAGATTAGACATGCACAAATAACAATAATGATAATTCAATTCTTAAGAAGTGCACACTAATGAAATGAATTCTCAATGCGCTGTACAATTTGAACAATCATGCAATTCAAAGGTGAAAATATACAGCAGAAACCCAGTATCACAAGTTATGATGTAATTACGACACCTAAAAGACCTTTATTCAAGGAAGCAGAAATTTATTTAATTTCCTTGTCATTTTGCTTACCATTCTGCTCGGATGAAAAGCTCAAGCTCCTTAAACTTCATTATACTGAACCAGCTATCCTTTACTGGATGAGCAGTTTCAAAAATCAAAATACACGGATCAATTAGCAATTGATTAGCATTTGATATGCAATTGATTGTAAGTCTCTAGCAACTCTACCAAAGACTCACTTGTTCATCAAGAGAGGTAGGTGTGCAAACTGAGGAGGCTCCCATCCAAAGGCTTCATACAGCAAGAGATGCTTGGAAACTGACGCCAACCATTCCTGGAATGAGGTACATGTACACAACAGATACTGAATAAGCCAGTATTCTAGCGAACAGATATTTTCACGATTTCAGACCAGTTTGACACATTGGCGTGTTGTTATTTTCACGTTTTTGACAGTGTTTGTACACAAATGAATGAGCATCATATAGAGTGGTAATTTTTGTGAGGCCAAAATCGCGAATAGCGAAAATAGACCACTGCAAAAATAACAGCTTATATAGTACTATGTAAGTGCAATAAAAACAATTGTTTGGTTGCACTTAACCAGCTGACCCTCTGAAAATGGCCAAATATGAACTTTCTTTTTCTGTCACTCAAATTAATAAATCACAGTAAAATCATCAAAAAATGGAACAAAAAAGCCAAGCTTCGGCAGCCCCCATTTATTTATTTTTTTATTTTTTGCTTCAGGGTAGATACAGGAACTGTTGATTGGGAAGTGGGGGGGGGGGGGGGGGGGGGGG
>BQKZ01001916.1:18944-31524 GCA_036244855.1 Temnopleurus reevesii | reverse complement strand
GGGGGTGGAGAGTCGTTTAAGGCAGCCAAGCTAGAGCGAGGAAACAGAGCTATTCCTCTCCATCTCGGAGCGTTGATGATGTTTGTACTTGAAATGTAGACCGGAAATAGCTATTCGAAATTATGAAATGCCTAATATCAGTATTGCCAGATAATATTGGTCGATTTCAGTCGTAATGTACATTTCACATGATAAGGAATAGTGGCCATTATTTTTCAGAATCTGAGCTACCATACAACACGTTCTTACCTGTCCTCTAAGTACATGACTGATCTCCATTAGATGATCATCAACGACATTGGCAAAGTGATAGGTCGGGAAACCATCACTCTTAATTAAGACCTGAAAATCAGAATTAAAAACTTCAAATACATCGTCAGGGTGTTAAAATATGTAACTTAGAAATGACTAAAAATCACTTGCCCTGTAGGAAATTAAACTTCCGTGGAAAAAGCACTTAACACAGTTCAGGCTTCAAAATAATAGTGAAATAAGGTGTTTTCACAATTTAATTAGTTTAAATTGCAAAACAAGATCAGACTGACCAGGGCTTTTCTTTCATTTTTCCAACAGTTAGTTGTGATTTTTTTCCCCTTGCCCAAGTTGGGCAGGCAGCTTTTGCCATTTATGAAAAAAAAAACCTTGCTGAGAGTGACTTTAACCTGTTTTGTGCAATCGGGCAAGTGATTATGTAGCACCCTGGTCATAGAGAACAACAATATTACTATATACAAGAAAGTCAAACCTGTCTACAAAGACCACCCATGGGAGACAGAAAAAATGGTCTTTAACAGCAGGTGGTCTCTATAGACAGGTTCATTTACATGTAAAATACATTCTAGAGAGTCAAGGGAGGTGGTCTTTATAGACAGGTGGTCTTTCTATACAGTTGGTCACTAAAGCAGGTATGACTGTATTACTATAAATGGGTAGGACAGTCAAAATTCAAATATATTTCTATAAATCAACAATATTGGCAAAGTAATAGGTCGGGAGAGCATCACTTTTTTATGGGAACCCGAAACTCAGAACAGAACACTTCAAATACATCGTAGAACTCTAAAATAAGAGTGGTAATGCAAAACTGTGCCAGAAAAGATATCATTATGTCTCATTATCAACAATTGTTTCAGTCTTCAATTAACTTACAGGGTCTCCTTCTACATGACCAGCATCATACAAAGTTCGTCCATACACCAAGTCTGTGTTAGGTTCCACTCCTGGGTTCAGCTGCGCATGTAAAAGAAAATGAACAATATTTTGAGAATTTGAACATTTGAAATGTTTCAGGGGAGGTGTTGTAGTGTAGTGGTTAGGACTCTCGCCTTTCAACCAGAGGGTCATGGGCTCCAGTCCCACCTATGGCGTTAATTTTCTTCAGCAAGAAATTCATCCACATTGTGCTGCACTCAACCCAG
Source organism: Temnopleurus reevesii (assembly GCA_036244855.1). Lineage (NCBI taxonomy): Eukaryota > Metazoa > Echinodermata > Echinoidea > Temnopleuroida > Temnopleuridae > Temnopleurus > Temnopleurus reevesii. The sequence goes on along the minus strand of BQKZ01001916.1, from coordinate 30,106 downwards.
GTGAGGTGAATGGGTACCTGACAGGATTTTTTTCCTAAAAATGCAGCATGGTACCTATACAGCTGCACTGCTAAAGCCAGAGTAATTATGCCACATTGTAGAGCGCTTAGGGACGACTGATAAAGTAAGTGTTGGGCGCTATATAAGAACGTATAATTATTATTATTATTTCAGTAAAATATGAAACGGTCACTCAGTTGTCATGGAGATTCATCTGATATATTTATCATTGAACTTAGAGGAGGTGTTGTTCAAAAGTTAGAATTGATTGCAAGTTGCAGCTGATTGGAACGTGCCAACCAAAATGATTGCTCATGCGCGTATTGTTAGATGCGCATACTGCATGCGAATGAATGTGCGCATTTCAATTTGAAAAGTTGCAGTTGATTTTGAACAACACCTCCATAGTCTTGAGAATAATGTCACTACTTATTACGTGCTACTTGAAAGTGATGAATGTATATCATATAATAACTGTGATATTGTATAAGATAGTACCTTGAATCGTATCACAAAGTTCTTCCCTTCCGCACTCTGACCATCAACATTTGCCTGGGTGAGATGTCTACATTTGTTATCATATCTGGGAGTTTCCCCATTCCGTACTGCAGCCTTCCTCAGTATCTCGAGTCGCTGTGACGAGCAAAAGCACTTGTATGCACTGCCATTCTATAAAAGAGGAAGAAATTTGCATAATTTAGCACATTTATGTTAACATGCCTAAACATAACTGTGTACAAAATTAGGAGAAGATTTTCACACTTATTCTGGCATACTTTACTTTGGAAATGCCGATCAGCCGCTAATCCTATGGTGCCCTGAATGAATCACACACGGGCCAAGCGGGACATGATGGATGGAGTGACTGGCGATATTAGGTGAAGCATGTGAGTTTGCATTCATTTTGTATGTGACGCAACATTGTGTTAGGAGCGCAACGCACATTGTTATTTTTTATTTCCTGATAATTAAGCCATTTCTCAGTCGATTTCATTAAAACAAACTGTGAACATGCTCCACTTTGCTATTGAAAAACAACATTATGGCAATAATTTTACTGCAGCTTGCAAACTTATTATATATCTGAAGCGCCATCGCTCCCAAAACTGACCTATCAGTTTAAGAAAGTGTGAATACTTACATCAAGTAGTGTTTGTATGTGCTGCTGGTAGAGGGGCAGCCTCTCCGACTGGATATATGGACCATGGGAGCCACCGGGTAGAGGACCTTTAGAACATACAAAAATAATGCATAAACAAATTAAACAGGACCTCTAAAAGACATGTCAAGGTTCCCAAAATAATTTGAATAACACAATTCCTTGACTCTTCCATGACTAAATAGCTGCTTTCCACGACTAACTTTTTGGCATGGGTTTCTAAACTAATGCAGGTAATGAGGTGTAATTGTATCCATTTCCATTAAAGGTATAGATTCGTAATGGTCGGGATGCAGAAAGTGATGTGAAACGAGCTGATGTACATGTATACACAAGTTGCTTTACATACATACATGTATATATAACTGTGGACGAAATAAGGAGAGAAAATTGTACGTATTCTGTAGTATTTTACGTCAAACACGCCAATCAGCCATGATTCCTACGGTGTGCTAAGTGCTTTCGCACAGGGAGCGTCGGCCCGGAATTGGCGGAGCATTCAGGTGGTATTGTCTGTGGTGTGTGAGTTCGCATTCATTTTGTACGTGAAGCATGTTTTGCTAGGAAAGGAGACCGCAGTGCATCATCTTTTATTTTGCGATAATTAAGCCATTTCTTGATCAATTTTAATCAAACAAACTATGAACATGCTCTAATTTGCCATTGAAAAACTGAATTATGGTAATACTTCTACTACAGCTCACAAAGTAGTTAAATATCTGAAGCACCATCCTCCCAAAACTGGTCTATCGCTTTAATATATAGGCTGTTTCACANGCCACGCCCATTTTGACCGAAAACCCTCTTAATGGGCGTGTCATAGCGTGAGAACCGTAAGTCGGACCGCGCTAAAAAAAATAATTTGGGCTTTTATAGAGTCAATTATCCTATACACCAAGTTTGAACAGATTTGGAGTCGGTACGATTTCACCCATTGGGTGAATTGACATGGAATGACCCTATAGTAAATCTGTCACCTCTCACTGTCGGCTATTTTGTCATTTCTTGGCGACAGATAGCCTCTTGCATTGACTTGTACTGGTTGTAGTGTACCCAAAATCTACGCACAGACAGTGAGAGTGAGACACATGAGACAGCGACAACAAACATGACAATAAGAATAAAGCCAAATGATGTGTTGGTGGTGACAGATAACACGATTTGGCCAATTTAACTATAAAAAAAAGTACGGATGACGTTTACAAAAAGTTAGACTTAGAAGTTAGAACACTGTAGTCAGCCTGTACACACAGACAGACCAACACTCCACAGTGCAATCACACACACAGTCAGAGTCTAGAGTCACTAAGTCTAGAGAGCTTTCACTTTCAGCAATCAATATCAACTCACGTCAATTTGAACCTATGGGACTGGGATGACGAATTTTAAGATTTTTTAAAATGTGATTTTTTCATATGGCAAATCAAATACGTACCAAAATTTACCAACGTTACAGCTAGCTGCCTTCAACCGTCTCTATAACTTATGTCACATCAAGTCAGCCTAAAGAATACCATGGTAATCGACTGGTTTAGATGACAAAACTTTAATTTACTCAATTACTGCTTTTCAACTTCTTAACTCATGAATATTCATGAAGGGATATGACGCAATATTTCAAGAACGTGACTTACCAAACTTGCGTTGTGCAACGAAATCACTAATTAATGTGTTTCAAACGCTTTAAAGACGGCCTTTAGAGATCCTTACGAGTATAATAGACATGGTAAGAACAATACGTATGAATTGTAGTTGGTTAATGTGTGTGATCGTGAAGAAATATCCAGAAAATCATCCCAAATGTATGCCCGTGGCCGGGTGCCAACATTACGGGTGATCAAAATAGTACTAGGCGGGTAGACCCCCGAGGAAAGTTGATGGAAGCTCGCTACGCAGCTACTACAGCATGCATGAGCGAGGCGAGGCGTACGTAATTTGACTTTGTCTTTATTAGTTTGAGAAAGGACTTCCTGAATGCATCATGGATGCGAGAATGCAATTAAAAAAAAAGTGAATCAGTATAAAGAAACAGGCAAACCCGGAGAATAGCGACCAGATAGCGTGTGTGTGCCATGTAATTTGTAAAAATTGCAAACATCGGCAGCAGAAGTCCAAAATACACACAGGTAACCATCCATAAAAGAAGTAAAAAAGCTACTTTTATTACATTTTATAAACAGAATAATGGTTTTAAATGTTATTTTCTTTCCCCTCCTTCCATATTTCATGATATTTGTTGAAAATTTAATCGATTTTTGTGTTAAAATAGTGTAAACTTGAGCCAACTTTACAAATGTTTGTTGGTCAAATCTGGTGCAAAAATCATCGCCGACGCACTACCGCACGCTTCCAAGGCATAGGATTGTACTCAAATTGAAGACATCGCGCGCATCTGGTTGCTATTCTCCAGGTTTGCCAAGAAACAATTTAAGGAGCAAATGAAAGATGGAAATAAGAAAATTTAAAACTTAAAACTTTTGAATGAATTGTCAGATTTTTTCATATTTTCACAGTTTAATCATTTTATTTTTCTCCATCCACGTAGAGCACATCAGTGTCTAGGTATATTTCCCTTTTAAAATCTCCCCTGACCCACAGGCCTCTTGTCTATTCTTATATCAAAAGTGCCCCTATGTTCAATATCAAAAGTTGAATGCTTTTATTTTTTTTAATTGCGTTATACTATTAAAATCAGAATCATAGTTTATCTTTATTTCTTTTCTCATTTTAGGCTTCCTCTGTGATACTTGCTGGGATTGGTTTAGCAGCTGTAGGATATTTGGGTAAGGTGACTTAAAACTTTAATTTGCCACACGATGAAATCATCATTTGTCTTTGCTTTCTCTTCTTCTTCTTCTTCTTCTTCTTCTTCTTCTTCTTCTTCTTCTTCTTCCTTCTCCTCCTCCTCTTTTTTTTTCTTTTCCTTTTTTATTTTCCCTATTAGCCTTTCCCTTCCTTTTCTAATTTCTATTTCTATTTCCTTCTTCTTTCTCTTCATTTTCTTCTTCTTTCTCTTCTTCTTCTCCTTCATTTTGCTTCTCCTTTGTATATTCATTTCCACTCTTCCTCTTCCTCTTTCTTCTCTTGGTCTTCTTCTTCTTCATCCTCTTTCTATTTGTTTCCCTTCTTCCTTTTCATCAGCATCTATGTTTTCCTCCATTCCTCTTTCTCGAATAATCTTTTTCTTTTCCTTGTACATCTTGTACACATCCTTTACCTCATCCTCTTCCTCCACCTTTGTCCTGTGCTTTACGATTTTTTCATAAGAGCATCACAACATTTTATTGAAAGCCATGCCATTCTAAGATCTGGAAGTACATGTATTTTCTCCATGTTTTACTTCTCTTTTACTTGTAGGCTCAGGTTTAAGGTTTCTCATATGTTAATAAGAATCTCTGAAACAGGAGAGTACTAGAGTAGTATTGTAAAAGCCAAAATTTTTATAGCGTAAGTTGATTTTTACTGAATTTCAGACATGTTTACATATAAGCACACGGTGCCATGAGAATTTTTGTCACCAGGTGCCCTGTCGGGCAATCAATTTTTAACATCACTTGCCGAACAAAATTTTCTCTTGCCCAAAATTGATGGCCGTTGCCAATTTGCATATATGGCTACAAAATTGTATAGATTTGTTACTTGGCCAATTGGGCAAGTAACAAATTTATCTACTTGCCTGACAACTAAATATTGTTGCCCCAGAATGCCTTCTCTGTAGCAGGTTCATTTTTGTTTCTGTTTTTATGACTTTTCCTTTTCTTCAATATTTTCAGGGAGACTAGCTCTGCAGACTGGAAAGATTGTTCAGCAAAATGCTTCAAAGATGCCCAAATTTGTAAGTGATTTCATATCATTAGACTATTCCAAAACTTTGAGTTGATTTTTTATGCCTTCGGCACCACCTTACGTTTTCGGGTCGTCCGTGCGTCCGTGCGCGGTCAAGGATTCATCTAGTTTCTGTATTTTGGGGGAAAAAAGTTACCTTTATTATAAACATACTCAATGCCAGATGAAAGACCAATTGCTCTGAAAGCTCTAATATGGACATCTAATTGTTGAACATTTCCTTTCCAATGTAATAGTTGAAGAGTACGCATCCACTGATTAAGTATAACATTTTGACAGAGTAGTAACTTTTCTATTTTGTATTGTATCAAAAACTTTTGGTGGCGTCTACTGTGGAATGATCCTGGAATTGTAAATGAAAATTTTAATCTTGTATTTTGATTGTTGACAAAACTACATGTATGTAATTCTGCAAAAAGGAGTACAGAATTCAAATGTGTTTGGCCAATATTGCCAACGAGTTTGTTATAAACTGCTTTTTGTTTATTCTTGCATCCTTTATTGATGCCACAGAATTTCAACACCTACTACAAAGGGGGATTTGATCCTAAGATGTCGAAGAGAGAAGCAAGTTTGATTCTTGGAGTAAGGTTAGTACTTGTGTATGTAACATCATGTAGAGGATTTTAGAATTATGAATTTGAAATGTGCAATTAAAAGGTGTTAAAACGTATGGTTCCAAGCATTTAGACCAGCGCTAAGTTAGACATTATGGATTAATTAAAACCTGTTAGGGGGGGGGGTGTTGCCAGAAAGTTTTAATCAATTACACAGGATCTGCCACTCAGTTTCAACTTGCATAGATTCACTTACGCACAGTCTGTATTTTAACAGGATGCTCACAAAAGAATAATTCAGCCAATCATTTTTTACTTCAAATTTATTACTATCATTGAAAATGATGCAAAATATGATCTTGAATTTGTGTTCGTTCCCATCAGAACAAAGATGTTTAATTGCATCTCAATGCATTCAAATCTGAATTTCATTTATTGGATGGAATGGTGAGGCCCAAACATTGTACTATTCTGAAGATTTTTTTTTCTTTAAAGAAAGATTTCTCACTATCTTATGACTATATGAAAATATTGGTTCTTGAAATCATGAAATGTAATCTTCTCTTAGTTATTCTGTCATTTACATGTTTACAGTGTATAGTCTACTTAATTTTTTCTTTAAATGTTCAATTATTTAATATTTTATTTCAGTGCATCGGCAACGAGGGGTAGAGTGAGAGATGCACACAGGAAGATCATGCTTCTAAACCACCCAGATAGAGGTAACAATTTGATATGATTAATAATGATAATAATGATAATATTGGCATTTATATAGTGCTCTTACAGAAATATGTATCACAGTGCTTTACAGTATTGCCATGATTATGATGATGATGATGATGATGATGATGATGATGATGATGATGATGATGATGATGATGATGACGATGATGATGATGATGACAACAAAGATGATGGTGATGATGATTGTGGTGGTGATGGTGGTTCTGATGATGATGATGATGATGATGATGATAGTTGCGTTTAGTAGTGATGACGATGATCTTGATGTTTACAATGATGATGATGACGATCAACATCATTGTGGTGATGTTCCGTATTGATGATTATGATCTTAATGATAGTACTGGTGATGGTGATAATGGTTGCGATGATAATGGGGATGATGATGGTGATGATAATGATGATAATAATACAATATGGACTAGCCTTGAGGGAGACACAACATTTATGGCCCTGAGTAGATTTGTATTGCCCGAGTCGAAGACGAGGGCAATACGACTCTACTCAGGGCCATAAATGTTGTGTCTCACGAAAGAGACAGTCCATATTGTTATTATTAACCAAATCAGACATCTAGAGCGAACAAAATATCCATAACATAAAAGGGTAATTTTACCAGCATTTCTTGCTTGATGAAATTACTTTGAAGTTTCCAGATTAAGCCGAAGATTTTTCTACGCAATATATTCCTTTAGAATATTGGCTGCTTGTTTCGTTGCCTTCTTAATATTTTTGGCATTCATATCTTGCAAAATTCCATCAAATTCGTTGTCATCGAATGAAGCAAACTTAATTCTTCGAACTGGGCGCTTCCATGTTTGTTTATAATCTGATGTCCACAAAGCACGTCGCGAGCTCAATGCACAAAAACTGCGCTGAATTTATGCACGTAAACCAATGGCAAAATTAAAAGTGGTTGCTCACGAGATCGCGGTCCGCGTATTTCGCGTGTGAATTTATTGCCCGCTGTTTTACACGCAAAATCCCATAGACATTTGACAGCGGGCAATAAAGTTATTTATTGACTGCTCTGTCTTTTACGGGGCAATAAAGTGTAAAAATCACATGGCTCAGATGTCTGATACGGTTAATAATTCATTTTATCAAACTGATCAAAATCAGTTGAACAAATCATATACGGTGTATAAAGTTTGTTTAACAAATGCATTTGTCTTGCACAGAACTGTTCAAGCATTATCTACAGTCTGTGTTCCATTATTAAAATAAATTATTCGAGTTTTGTTTGTGTATGGGTTTAATGGTTACTAAGACTTCTGAAAAGATTTATTTATCTCATAAAACTTCAAGCCTTGTGTCTAAATAATTGTGTTTTTAAACCACCCTGATCATAAAAATAACCCTCATCAATAATTTCTTTTTACCTTTGTTCCAGGCGGTTCACCATACCTTGCAACCAAGATCAACGAGGCTAAGGACTACCTCGAGAGCCAAGGAAAGAAATTATGATCAAAGACAATGTTTCTCATCCTTTGAACTATAAAAGACTTGACTTTAAAATCATGAAAGTATGGATTGAGTGTGGAGGCATCAAGTCCAGAGTTTGAACGATCGAAACAACAAGTTCAAAGGGATGCTGAAGCTTCTTGCATGGACTCCATCGTTTTAAACATAATCTATTGACTACTGAATTCTGTAATTCCCATACACTTTGTGCTGGACTACCCAGTTCCAGTAGTCGATGGTTAAACTTCAGCAAGGCCTTGCACTGCATTTGAGTGCAAGAATTGCTCAAAGCAAGTCGTACTCGCACTCAGAAAATGAAAGGATGAAAATTCAGATTGCATTTTACCCTGTTCTTTGTACGGCCAACTTTACCTTAGGAGGTGTTGTTCAAAAGTTGCAATTTATTGCAAGTTTCAACTGTGACATCCACGAGCTTGACTTAGACATTGACTGCAATTAGTTTCATTTTGTAAACTTTGTAGTGTTACATATATGTTCTACAATTGGTTTTCTAATAATTTACCCGAGTGTGAAATCTACTATCTTGTTCAATATATAGATGTACATTTACATGTTTTGCCTTTTGAAATCTAACATTGATTGTATTGAACACTACATTATAAAAATATTGTACACGATCATACAACGAGGGTGTACATCAAGTCTCTATTTGAGGCAGGATCTTAGCCTTTACAAAAGCGGTTGTCATCCTCCCTCAAATAGAGACTTGCTAATGAATAGCATATACAGTCAACTCTCCGTCTCTGTCTAAGTCGAACTTGTCTAAGGGAGTGTTGCTCAAAGTTGCAATTGATCGCAAGTTGTAGTTGATCGGAATACGCCAATCAAAATCATTGTTTCATGCACGTCTTGTTAAATGTGCGCACCATGCGCGAATGAAAGTGCGCGTTACAGTTTGCAAAGTTGAAGTTGAATTGCAGTTGATTATGAGCAACACCCCAGTAGTCAATTAATTGCCTAAGTCGATGTGATTTTCTGGAACAAATCATACGAAACCAGTGTTATTAGCCTCTTCTAAGTCAAAATTCTCATAAGTCGAACAGATTTGTGTGGTCCCAACAGATACGACTTAGGCAGAGTTACCTGTATGTTTTTTTTTTACTAGGATACCATTTTACAGTTATTATCATTGACTGTAAATGTCATTATGTCAAGCATGGGAATTATGCTTTGGATGTTTTTATTCTATTCCTGAATGAAAATTGCAATAAAGCTTTGAATATTATCAATGGATAATTTAAAACAATGAAATTTGCCGTGTCTTGATCTGTGGTTGATGTCTTAATTTGCCATAATTACCATGAATAGTATAATTTATTCTAATTAGAATGAGCATTTATGCCCTCAACAAACAATTATTCCAGTTTAACCTTTTTTTAAGGAGGTACTTTGGACCACCAAAATGACCTTTTTACATAAAAACTGTGTCATATCAGGGCTAAAATGCATTAGAAACAATGAGTTTGAAATGTTGAAATCACCTTGTTATAACAAGAGCTCATTCTATCACTTCTCCTTATAACAAAGTTGGAATGTATAACAACATGATATTACTGGTCCAATCCCTTTCTTTTCTGTTGTATTTGGGCTCTGACATATCAATGTACTATAATTTCTGTGGTCCAAAGAAAGGACCTTGTTATAATGAGGTTCCACTGTAGGTGCAAATCTTCTGAAATGTTCAATGTGGGGACGCTTGTTGAGCAGTGATACCAACTGAAAATCATATTCCTCGTCAATTACCATTGGATGAGGGAAACCAAACTCAAAAGGTAAAAATCCTAACATGCATCCACCTATCAACCCAAAACCGTATATGCTTCAACTATTTTCAAAATTGATCATTTTTATATAGATGTGCCAAACAATTAGGCAAGTGTGTCACTGTGGACCAAAAGGATCTGTTCTGATGGTTGAAGGTTGGGAGTCCAAAATGCAACTGTCAATCATATATTTTACATGAATACTGGTGGGTTGCATTATGGTACAGATGATGATGTTCTGCATTCATAGACTTCTCCCGATCTTAGTACAGTCGAACCTCGTTATAACGAGGTCCTTCGGACCAGATAAATTATCTCTTTATATTGAAACCTTGTTATATCGGGCTAAGATACAATAGAATACAAAGAGATAGGACCAAGAAAACTACCCTGTTATAGTGAGATCTCATTATATCAGTGCTCTATATAACGAGGTTGGACTGTACCCCCTTGAGAAGCAAAAGAGGGGAGAGAGAAAAAATAAAAATTTTGGTTTGTAATAGTCTCGATCTCTGATTCAGCCATTGATCAGGAGGGGCATGATCTGCCAGCTCCCATCACATCATTAAATTCCTGCATTGCGTTAGAGTATGAAGAATTAAAAGGACAAAAAGCGAGTTAGGCAGACAATAAATGAGACGGCATGACTACATCGCTTTTGTTCTTCAAAAATAAGGGGAAAACCCAAAATACATGTACAGTGGAACCTCGTTATAAAGAGGTTGGATATAGTGAGATGTACCTGTTATAACAAGGTGATTTTATTGGTCCCAGCTCTTTATAGTTCTTTGGGTTTTTTTACCCTGATATAGTGAGGAACCTGATATAACAACGTAATTTTTATGGTCCCAAGGACCTCGTTATAAAGAGGTTTCACTGTATAGAAAAGAATTGAAGCAGGAAATGGAGAATATATTTGCCAGAAAGAAAGTACTAGAGTGTTTGAGATGAGAGCTAGGCGAGTATCAAGAATTACACTGACTTGAAAGAGAGCCAAATTTGATTTAAAAAAATGCCCTTTGAAAGGGGAAAAAAGGAAAAAATGAATAGAAAAATAACTTATATAACATCCCTGCCAAATTACAATCCAAAAAATGATAATTAAAGGATAATTGCAATGATGAATGAATAAATAGATAAATAATATCTCATTACATTCCCCCCTTTTACCTCATTTTTAAAACCAGAATTTCACAAAGGGGAACTCGCCCCCTCGCAAATATTCCAGATCCGTACGTGGGTATATAGAGAATAATGTGAAAAGGGACGAGAATTATCCCTTATTTAAACATGAAAAAAATATTTTGGGTGACCCAGGAGCGAGCTAGGCGGTAGGAAACACAAAATTCTGTGAGAAAAGGATGGAAAATGTTTAAAAAAGTAAGGAGGTATACAAAAAGCAATAACAAATAAAAATTATGTAAAGTATAGGCCCATGGTTTCTAGGCAAGTTTGACATATATTTTTAGGGATCTGCCTATGCTATATCTGAAATAGGCACCTCATTATTGAAATAAGCACATGAAGAGAGAAATATAGAGGAATCTAAGATCTGTCAATGCAGCCTCTGGTGTCTTTATATGCCCCCCCCCCTCGTCACACATC
>BQKZ01001915.1:90772-102035 GCA_036244855.1 Temnopleurus reevesii | reverse complement strand
CTCACTCCACTGGTTACCAGTCCATTCACACATTATTTTCAAAATTCTCCTTCTTTCATATAAAATTACACATAATCTTGCCCCAAAATATCTCCAAGATCTAGTTTCCCTCCGTTCTTCTACTTCCACAAGACCCCTCCGCTCATTGACCTCCTTACTGTGCGCTTTGAAACACCTGTATAAAGCGCCTTATAAATGTAATTATTATTATTATTATTATTATTGTAAAGTAGAGGGCATGTGGCTAGCAATGGTCATACACTCCTTATTAGGGCGCACTTTCCGAGAAAAAACAAGATGTGTGAAAGAGGGAGGGGGTGGGGTTGCATGGTTGCATACAGCGATGCTTGGGTCCCTGTTAATTTATGAAAATCTGTCTTATATTTTTGAGTACATAATTTTTGATTAATTCTCCTGATTTCAGAACCTTTTCACAGATTAGCGAGGTGTTGTTTTCAAGTTGCGAAAGATATAGTTGTAAATATGTCTATGGGTCTAATGAGTAAAAAGTCGCGAAATTCGCGAAAATAAAACCTCAGCGAAAAGTCTTACCTTTCCTGAGCCTTTGATGCCTTTCCAGAGGCTGAAATAGCAGATGATGTAGACAGCAAGGAGGCAGAGTGCTAGCTGCCAGACCACCTTCCCAAGATCATCTATGCCACTACTCTCATGCACCTGTAGCACTGCTCGTCTGTACAAAGAAGAAGAATAGAATAATTCGGGTTATATTAGTTATCAATGTAATGACCGGGCGTTGTAATGAAAAGTGGAGGAGCCAGAAGCAATGGGGGGGGGGGCAATATGCGCGCAACTTGGTCGGATTTGGGGGTGCTAGCCCCCCCCCCCCCTGTTGTTAATGGCTATAAATGGAGTGATCCGACCATAATCTTATCATTTCAATTACCTATCTTTATACCTATTTCAGTTTTGTATGTATTCATTTATATTGATTTTGTGTGTGTTTTGAGCTTCTTTTTACTTTTCGAAAAATAAAAACAACCAAGCTTGTAACGATAAGGCCCTGTCATGGCTCGTGCATGCGCTAGACATTGCAAAATGGTTTTGTGATGACACGAGATAGTGATTGCAAATAATAAATATACTTTTTCAATTAAATCATAGATCGAGTTATATCCCTTATATTGGCATTTAATAAAGTTTATAAGTGTTTCTTCTCCGACTTGATAAACATGCGGTCACCTTATAATCAATTATGAAAACTTTATCGAGTCAATTAATGAAATCTCCTGGCATTGCAATTATTTCAAGCTTAAAACAGTCTACATGGTGTCAATTCTACTAAAAAAAATAATACTAAATTTACTCGTAATACTCAGTGGCGGCAGAAACATTCTTCTGTATGATGACGGTGATGTTCTCTCCGTACTCGTTGGGAATCACGGCTGTGACGTTGTATTGTGGACCTACATCCGGTTTGAAACAATTTATGGTGTTCCAAGAGTTATCACACGTACTCCACGGTAGCACCCTCTGAAAGGATGCTATGAGGTAATAGATTGAGTACGATATGATCACGTTGTAGTAGAAGTCGACGAAGAACGCAATGCAGATCATCGCGAACCCAACACCTACGGGATTAAACGTAACAAGAGTTTCACTGTCAATGAGCTTTAATGCACAAGTAGCAAGAATGCAAAAACGGTAGTGTTAGATTTAACACCAGTCGAAATATCTGTTTGTCCGCACCATAAAGACTGTTGAAATAACACCCGTTTTTAATCAAATCAATCTATTTAAACACGGACTGGTGTTGTACAGGATGGGGTGGGGGTTAAACAACACCAGTAGGTGTTTCAATACATGTCAATTGATTTGATTCTAAACGGATGTTATTCTAAGACAATCCTGGTACGTAGGCATACATAGATTCCGGTTGGTGTTAAATTCAACACCAGGGTTCTCGCAGTGTGCTGTGAGAAAATGGTAATGGTACGTGTATAATATTTTACTTGGAATTAACGTACACCTGAACAGTGAGATGTGTATGTCCAGGGAATTCTTCCAAATCCTATGTACATGGATTTGCATGGGATAATGTTTATCCAATGCTACATTCGTTGTTGTACACATGACATTTTAGCATTCAACAAGCTTGTCTCCTGCAAATTAGAAAGCATAAGTGCATCTAAACATTTTCAGGTTGGGCATGCCTGTACCTTTTTCGCGCTTTCGTGTGACTGCACCAAAACCAAACTCTAAACTATATTCTATTTGTCCCTTAGTTCATCTACGCTATTTTATCCGTAGGCCTAAGTATAGTGTTTATTCAAGAATAGAAGTTGTGTGGTTATCTTCTTCTCTTCTTCACCATCTTCTCCTTCTTCTCTTTTCGATTTTCGCTCACTCCTCCCTAGCCGCCTCTTCTTTCTGCCCAATACTGCACTCTAAGGTGTTAATATACAGTGTTGTATTATGTGTGCAAAGTTGCATTTTTCTTCGTGTGGAGAATAGAAAAACCCTGACTAACCTTTGAAGAGTGGGCTAACCTTATCCCAGACTGTTATGGGACCTGTTTGGTGGAACTGACCCAGAGCTAACTCCATGTAGAAGAGGGGGATACCCATCAGCACCAACATGATTATGTACGGAATGAGGAAAGCACCTGTCAAGATAACAGAAACGGTGAAAATTATATAAAATATATGATTTTTTTTTTAAAGATATCACCATTCTAGTAGCGATTTTCATTTCATTTTATTTCAATTTATTTCTATTTTATCTTTATTTATCAAAATCACATTAAAACAATTTACAATGTACATATAAAATATAATAGAACTCGATTATGGAAAAATCAGAGAAGGCAATAAAGCCTTATTATTAAGTTGCCACCATATAAAAATTAGATCATACTACATGTACAAGTATAATATAGACATAAGTCACGATTTCGTGACGAATTACCAAAATAGCAATAACAACTTTCGCAAAGTTGCTTTGTCCAGTTTGCAGAACTTATACAAAATATATGAACGACATGTTTATTAATCATACGTGAGGCGTGTATATTCTACCCATTTTATCTGGCACTACCAGGGTCAGGTTCAAAGCACATGATAAGCACCAAAGTTAGTATTTCATACTAGTTTTTACCCTTCTCACAGTACATGCTTTGCAAAATACAACACAATTTTTGTCTCATTCTTTCATTATCTTTATTGTTAAACCATACATTTTATTCCAATTCTATGTAACATATTAACCACTGGAATGACTGGTATTATTCTAACACCTCTTTTCCGTGTTGCAAAATATACATATCAAAATCAAGGCGGTATTGAATCAGTACCCTGCCCCGAATCGTACAATTTTTCCTATCAATCTCTAATGAAAATAGCCAATTAAAATCTCCGGTGCATGCGCAGTTTGTTAAAGCTATTTATCAGGAACCAATCAGAATTGCTCTTTCAAATTAGCGATCAATCGTAAATATGTTACGGGACTGTTGTTTCCAATGTCTCGGTCATCACATGACGATGGTAATTTCGGTTGTTTTGTTACGTAATGCAGAATGTATCATGGATCTTGTGATTCCATTGGCTCTTCACGCACCCTGATGGGCCAGTCACACCTAAAGGCTGACCCTATCCTGCCGTTCAACTGAATTATCATAAAATTGAATGATGAATCATTATCAAATTATCATTATTAATGTGTGTATTAATCAATGAATTTATATAATTGATATTTAGAAAAATAACCTTCAAATATCAGATTTCAAACAGAATAAGACAGTAATAATTACAATTTTGTTGATGCATTTTGAGAGCAGTTTTGAGTTCAGTCTGTAAGTTGTGACTGTCCCATCACATAGCATCCATTGCGTGTCCTAATCATATCTCAAGAAAAAAGAAGAGCTCCGGCCACACGAGAAGACATCGACCTATTGATCAGCTGTCTGCTCGAGGCTACCATACCTCACGTTGATTAATGATTAATAAGGAGGGCTAATTTCAGTTTGAATTAACGCCCAGGGATTTCATGGAACAGGAATAGACATCTTTGATAATCATGATTCTGAAACTAGTCTTGACACGATTTCATTTAGTTATGTATAATAATGATTCCAATAGGTGATAATTTGATATAATATTATCACCATTCCTTATAAAATAGGGAATGCTAATGATGAAATTGAAAGTTATCATGGCAATGCGTCGGCTTTCAGATTTCATATCCAAAACCACAATAATTTGCAAAATATATGTCGAAGAAATTAATGATTATCGAATGACATCTGTATTGAAAACAAAACGGTCATTCTATAATTATTAATTTGAATCGAGCTGTTATTTTTGCATAAAACATGTTCATCAGAATTTAGACTACAGTAAAATGAAAAAAAAAGACATGTCATGCGTTAAATATCAGCGCTAATAACAACAGTATAATAAAACGATTTACAACTTCAGCAAAATGAAAAATTCTCCAAATCTGTGTATGCCTATTGAGACATAAATATTTCAAGATTATTAGAATAATGTACAAATCCATGTGCGAACATTGAATTAACCATTTCCGGTATATTTATCTGTTCTAGGATATGTGGCGTTTACTTCGACAACGATGGTTATTAGCATTTTATATGGTGTAAATCCAAGAAAAATAATGAGTCCAATATTCATTTTAAACAATGAAGCATCGTTCGAAGATCAGTTAGCTTAAATGATATTTTTTAACGATAGAAAAGATAAGAACACATCTTTAATATTCCATCCAACTCTGCATCGAATTAAATGTAAACATTAAATTTGAATGCAAGTTCAATTACTGACCGGTTTACTTTTGTAAAAGCCCTGGTATTGCATTGTATACTTGTCGCGAAGTTGTCTCGATCACAAGCCATTAACATGGAATTGGACTAGAATTGTTTCAACTTTTGTAGCTAATGGATTCCTGATCGATTGACCTGGGAATTGATATGACTTACGCGGTTCCCACATCGATACTTTTCTTGCATTAAATTACCAATTATTATTCTTATCTCAATATACTCTTGCTTTATAAATTCATTTTGATCATATAACTGTAGTTAAGTATAATCGTGTGATTTTAGTACGCCAATGCTAAAAAGTGCACTCAAAATGTTAATTTCCTTAATCATCGATTGTGGTCATAATGTGCAGCGCCAAAAAATAATGATTTGTTGGATTTATTGTACATGCAAAACGTCTTATCCTTGCCACCGAAATATATTTTAAAGTAGCCCAAATAGGCGGTTGACTAATAGATGCAAAATCTATAATGCGCTTTTGACATGTACAAAATGTTGTTCTTGACAACCTAAAATCTTGCCCGAAACTTGCCTGATAATGCAGCACGTATTATATGCAAACTGGATTTAATTATCGTATTTCAATATTGTTATTAACTAGTCGAAGTAACATTGCATGACTATGCTCTTTTGCAAGAAATGTGCATAACTTTCTCACAAACTGATAATTGCATTAATGAAAGCTATCATGATATTACACGATTTATGCACCATTATACAAATTAAACAAACTTGCGACTTATTGAAACAAATCTGAAGAGTAGTGCGCTACGAATACCGATCGCTAATATCATATCAATTAAATGCCTTATGCCATATCAATGATAGAAAAGATCTCCTTACAATAAATTTACGCCCCATCATGCCCATGCGAGGGGTATTAAACTCAACAAGCCCCGCTTTTTTAAACCCCTTAGTTTCTAGTCACATTTTCATTTCTTTTGTTCTAATTAATTGATCTATATTACAGTAATTAAACAATTTACTCATTATTCTATCGAGTATACCTTATTGAGTCCGTGTACTGTATAAATTGATTTTTGTATTATGATTTATTTTGCATTTCGTAACTGCTTTGTATTATATTTTATTTGAATGGAAATTCAAAATAATCTGAAACTGTAACTGAACTGAAACATGGGTTATCACCAATTTACCTGAGGCCTAATTGGTTCGGGGAGGGTTGGGGCACCCAAAGCCAAAGTTCCCTGGATAATGTTACCCCAGTCTCACTTTGATAAATATGTCTATTATGATACTCGGGAGTGATGTTCGATGTTGCTGTCAAATATATCAGTCAAACGCGTATTACCACATTAAGTTTATCTGTGTCTCTTTCATTCAGCCATACCTAATTGCAGGTCGGGTGCCCCCCTCCTTTCTACCCGACCCGGTAGGCCTCAGGGAAAATGGTAATAACCAATGTTTCAGTTCATTTTCAGTTTCAGTTTATTTCTCATTTCCATTCAATCAGCCATAACCACCCCACACCGTACCATTTCTATGTTCCAGTCCCCAGATGTGACAGGGGCTTCGAATGGAATCTAGAATATTTTTTTTGTGTGTGTCAGTGCGGTAGAAACGCGGCTATCATTCAATTCGTTCGTTACCAGGTCAACATGTTACATGACCACGTGCTAGTACATCATCCTTGTCGAACACACCACTTGAGTCCGACCACGAACTCAACCACCGATCGCTATCACCGCACACCATGATCACCCATGATCAATGTCACCATGCACCATGCATCACTGCCCGGGACGGCTGGGCAACACACGCTGACATGACGGAGGCAACGTGCACCAAGAGCATGGGTGTTTTCCTTCGACTGTTTGTCCTACTTAAAACTGGAGAAATATTTCACTTGTGGACATTTCCTGCCATTTTCCGCAAACCTTAGATGAGAATGAGAATTACCCTTTTATTGCAAAATTACTATTCTTTATCTTTATATTTTGAATAATGAGAGTGAAATATGTATAATCGTCAGCAACATGCAGATACATGTTTAGCAATTTGAATCATAATTTCTATGCTTGACCTCAATTTTCTTTTCACTATCTTGCATTGTGTGCTGAAAATTATTATACGTTTATATTTATATACAATGTATCATCACTAAAAGACACATTTTATCTGAAGTAGTTGTCATTTTTGTTGCGATGAGAGAGATAGAATTAAAATGCATAAATAAGGTGAGAAGACATGACGCTATATGCGCGCACGCGTGTGTGTGGGTATGTGTGTGTGTGTGTGTGTGGGTGGGTGTATGTGGATCGAGGGTGTGTGTGTGTTTTGTTACTTGTCTCTGAGTGTGATCTGTATTGAGTCTGAATGTCAAACTCGTATATTTATTAATTTGTGTGTGTGTCAGAGAGAGAGAGAGAGAGAGAGTGTGTGTGTGTGTGTGTGTGCGTGTGTGTCAAAGAGAGAGGGTGTGTGAGGTTATAAAAATAGCGCTTGTGGGTTATGTCCTTGTATATGATGTTCCGTCTCCTCGGTGTGTGGGAGTGCGTGTGCTTTAATTCTAAAGATCCGTAATGTTAATGCGTGCTTGTGCGTGTATGTGTAGGTGGGTGGGTGTCTTTATGTGGAATTCATGTGTGTGTGGGGAGTGGGGGTGGATGTGGGCCGGTGTCTCTACGTAGAATGCGTGTGTGGGGGAGTGGTGGGTGGATGTGGGTGGTGTCTCTACGTAGAATGCGTGTGTGGAGGAGTGGTGGGTGGATGTGGGTGGGTGTCTCTACGTAGAATGCGTGTGTGAGGGGAGTGGTGGGTGGATGTGGGTGGGTGTCTCTACGTATAATGCGTGTGTTGGGGAGTGGTGGGTGGATGTGGGTGGGTGTCTCTACGTAGAATGCATGTGTGGGGGAGTGGTGGGTGGATGTGGGTGGGTGTCTCTACGTAGAATGCGTGTGTTGGGGAGTGGTGGGTGGATGTGGGTGGGTGTCTCTACGTAGAATGCGTGTGTTGGGGAGTGGTGGGTGGATGTGGGTGGGTGTCTCTACGTAGAATGCGTGTGTGGGGGAGTGGTGGGTGGATGTGGTTGTGTATGTGTGCTGATGCTTGTTGTATGTGTTGTGTCAGGCTGTTACAGTGGTGGTATTTGTATTTGTATCCTAGTTTGAAACGGCATCCTGAAAAGCGCAACATGACGTTAATGTTGACATGTTAAAGAAGGAAACACACATGAAATAGCAGAGTTCTATAAGATATATTGTCTGGTCATTAATTCAACGAAAGTCTCACTTGTTTTGCTTACCAAGAAACCCTGAACATTGCTCAGATATTGATCAGCTAAGCAATACATTCTATTGATTCTCGTATTCGATTGAACTTTTCAACACAGGACGAACCACAAATCCAGAAACCTTAAACGGGGCAAATGACTAAATTCCAGTTTCCATAGATATTTCTAAAGCTAAAATCTTGGAAAGCACTCCAAACGCGATCGACGAATAGTCAGTGTTATTTCATAGCTAATATTTTAAGGAATTTGTATTATATAATGCTTGTAAACAAATTAAGGAATGGAATAATTCGATTGTTATCAGTAGTAGATGTGGACTTGTTATCTTTGTCAGTTCTCTGAATCATTGTCTGATCGGGTTTTGTAAGGTTTGTATTAACACTTACATACATTTTTATATCTTAAAACTTGTATAATGTGAGAAGTAGGTTTAGAACAGTTAATATTCGCTTATATCATTTTATCACCTGAAATGTAACACTCGAATGTTTATAAAGGAATCATGAACTCTGCTCACATATTCGAACACATATGATGAAAATATTGAATTGAAAGTTTTAATGACGTATCTTTATATTTAAGAAGCTTTCAAAGAGAAAAAAAACATGACATCTGTGTTTGTAAAATGCATTTGAAAGATAAACGTAATTCATATTACAAAGGGCTTTTGAATGTTTCTATTTTGCGGAATATTGAAATTTCTCTCCTATTTTTCCTGAACTCGTTTGTGGTGTTGTCAGATCATGAAGGAATTCGATAGTTATCAGCATTAGATGCGGACCTATCATTTTGTTTCCAATAAAAAAACGAAGTGTATCTCCTTAATTCAAGACAATGATATAACTAATATCGACATCAATAATATACAAGTATTTCTTCATCACATATTTCGATAGATCAATTTACTAAACTTATGTCACCTTCTGTCTTCTTTTCATTTATTTTACCTCTGTTGTTTATTTCACACTCATTACAACTGCTTGCCCCTGTCAATAGAAGAATTTCTTTTGAATGTTAATCCGTTGTCACTTTCTAATCTTATGTGTGATTAAATCTAATCCCTCATTGTCTCTGCTCCTTCGATTTTGCTTGTATCATCTTCATCGTCCATTGCCTCTCGACCACTCCCTTCCCGTCCCACCATCTCTCCTCCACACTCCCTCTCCTCCCCATGTCTGCCATACTCAATGCGATCGAGTCTCACACTCTCCCAGGTTGGTGGCACGAAGCCTAAGGCTCTTTTAATCAAACACAATCCCGTCGGCAAAGAGTCGTCTTCTCTATCGATTTATGATGATCACAGAATTAATCGACATGCGGATTCGATGCGTTATCTCCTCTGCAATTGATGCACATTTTAATAACTCTCTGCCACCGAACACCCGAGCCCCTGTTGCTATACCGCGCCATCTCCACTCAGAATACGCCGGGTTTCTTGGTCTCCATCCAGGGTTTGACAGCCCGACATTGAGTCCTTCTTGCTGTCACATAGACAGCGTGTAAGCGAGCGAAGCAATTAAGCATCGTTAATAGGCAGTGTTCTTCTAACGTGAATAAATCGGAAACTGTTAATGCATTATGCATGCGTTAAAGTTTAATGTAGTCTTCAGTTACGGCTGGCATCGAGCTTCTTTTTTTTATCGAGAGTGCCTATTGTCAGGTTTACAGAAGATGCTGGTAGCTTCGTCGCCAATCTGGGCTACTCGGTCTAAAATTTTCAATTTATTTGTTTGAGCTTGCTCAAAGATAACCATCATCAATATAGAACCAATTTATTCCAGCCAAGTATTTTCAAGGCGCCAAACAAAATAACCGATATTATTGCAATAAAAACTAATTACTTTGGTTTTGAAAATGCAAAATGCCTTATATTCAAACACAAGCAATAATGAACAAAATAATTTTATTAATTTAGCTAGCCTTTCGTGGAAGGGGTTTTAAGACGCTCGATAACGCTATAGCAGAATATATAATCTGTCAGAGCGACTCCTCTTTGTTCTTGATTCCTTGAATCTCTAATGAGGTGAATGAACTCAAGCTAGAAAGATAATCATTAAAGGGGAACCAATCCCTAGAGTTATCGTGCTCCCATTGAATGAAGGAATATCAGATGAAGACGATGGGAAATTTGGGCAACATCTGATATTCCGTTCAAAAGTCAAGAAATTTCAAAGTCATAAAGGTATGACAATCCTTGCCGCTGATGGGGATCCGTGCGATCGGCAACATTGACGGAAATTATGACATATCTGACAACTCCTTATTCACTCTGCATCAACAATTTCTCGTTTTCTTCTTTTTGGGGCAAAGTCAACAAAAGGTTTGTTTTCCGCTCGGGTATAGCATTCCGTTTTCGATTCTGCATGTATTTTTAAAAGAAACATGTTAAATCCTTATTCTAAGTTTGCCATTTGTCTTTTTTTTTTAATTCTATGTACAAAATTAATGAGAATTTGTCTGTCATAGATTCCGTTTGTGTTGCCGATCACACAGTACCCATCAGCGGTAGTGATCGTCATATCTCTGTGAATTTGAAAATTCATAACTTTCGAACGGATTAGCTTAATTATTTCGCTCACATTTCAACAGTTTATTCACCTGATTTTTTGGTCATTCAATCGGAACATTACAGTTATAGGGGTTTGTTCCCCTTAATATATCATCATACATACCACCACCATTTTTGTAGCACATGTAAGGGAACCTCCATACATTAGCCAGATCGACACAGAACCCAATAACAGAGAGCAAGAAATCAATCTTCTTTGACCATGTTTCACGAGGTGCTCCATCGCCTCGTCCTGCAATGTCGTTACCAGAATCCATTGTTACCTCCATTAACTTTCCTTGGGTTGCTGTAAAGAAAGGAAATAAGTAGTAATTAAAGCATGAATTGGACTTTGTTGGGTATACATCTTTACATCGTCCGTGTTTGCATAGAGTATTATTACACCAAATGGGTTACAAATCCATTGAACAGTCGATACGCGTCTTTCTAAAATGTCTAAGATATTAACACGTTGTACGATAGGGTTCCCATTGGATTGTCGCTATGTCGGAATTCTTTGTCTTCATGCAAAGTGGCTCCCGTCATTTCGTGAAATCACAGACGATATCATCTCCATTGCATATTCTAATTTGGAATTTCATTATCAACCAATCAATCTTACACGATTTGAATAGGATAAGTTCGAAAAGTAATCTGTACTAGAGAT
>BQKZ01001915.1:59491-72963 GCA_036244855.1 Temnopleurus reevesii | reverse complement strand
ATATGTTTAAGTACTAGTAGCCTAAAATGAAATTCCAAAGTGCGATTTTAGATGCAGGTACTTCAGCCAGCATTTCTACCAACAACACTAACATCATTACGACTACCAATAATAGTACTTTTCCTTCTACACTATACTCCTACTACTACTAACACGATATAAACTGTTTCCATGAAATAAAGTGGGTCACAGATAATAGATCCGTACGCCGTGTATTCAACTGTGTGGACACAACAATTACAAGCCGGTTCTGATTTGAAGAGCATTGAATTGGCGTTCGATCTATTTTTCGGAAATAGTTTATATCGTGTTTACTACTACTTCTACTACTACTACTACTACTACTACTACAGCTACCCTTAATTCTGCTACTCTACTAACACAATTGCTGCTTCTACTACTACTACTACTACTACTGCTGCTGTTATTGCTACTCATATCACTCTGACTACTACGACTATTACTACTATTAATCCTTCTAATACTACTACTCTTACTACTTCTACTACTACTACTACTTCTCTTACTGCCACTGCAGTTCTACTACATATTTGAAACAATATTTGTTTAGCCCCGTTTTATTAATTGTCGGATTTTGTAAGGTTACATATTAAATTTCTATGAATTTCATTGTAAGGTTCTAACGAAACTTTCCTGAGGGTAATACGACCAGATACGACCCTTTGATTTAATACCCCGATCAATGGATTTCTATGAATATGACGAATCTATTGTAACAAAAAATATGGCAGTCGTTCTTGATTTCCATGAAAATTTACCGCATAGAACAACTTCATGATAAAGTGATATTGGAAGCATCACTAAACTACAATGTCATAAGGTTACGTAATAACTATTATCATGTGTGTGTAACTCCATTGATGTATTTCCGAATCGTTCATTACTTGCCCTGAATAGCGGCGCGTGCCATGTGTTGTTATAGAATCAATATGCATTGTTTTAATAATGATTAGCATGTGACATTGTCATGATTGCGGACCCTTGTTTTAATTAACGGAACCCCAGGGGCTGCGATTATTTTGATTGGGAAGACTAATTATGCTCTAAAATAAAGCATCGGGCTAGAAAGGAGTTACATGATCACTGGCCATGCCATCGAAAGGGTTGAAAATATATAGTATGATGTGTAGAGAAGCAGGACAGATTCTACAATGCCTGCGATATGGTAAAATTCGTTAAGTATAACTAAAAATATAGCAATGATGATTTATCAAGGATTGTCTAAGATTCTGACTTAATTCTGATCAAATATTGCATTCTATCTCTGAGCAATAATGCATCTTTTCCTTGGACCATTATGCAACAAAATGTTTGAAATAAATAAATTGCAGTGTGACTTGAACTATATGAGGAGTCCCTTCATTCCATAACGAACGCTCTTCCAACTGAGCTATTCGCTGCTTCCGACCGTTGGACGCATCCATGATACAACATACACAGGCTCTGTACACGTGAGCTAATCTTATGATGTCCCAGTGTTTATCGGTCAATTAGAGGGATAGCAGCTCAGCAGTTTGACCCTCTGTGTTTAGAATGCACCGATACTTCATGGAGCTGGTTTGAGCCCAACGACTGCCGCCTGTTTAGAATATTTTGTAAAACACTGTACGTACATGAATAGTTGCAATACTGCATACTAAAACGTGCTCCTGTTTATTTCATTACTTTGCACCCTTAAAGGTGCAAAGTGATACATTTTGTTCTTAGAGTGTACCAGATTAGGGCAACGGGTTTCGGATCAAAATGAGTTTTTAACCCATCCACCTCGTGGGAAGTTTTTGATAATTCCCGGTATTTAGATTAAACTATGTTTTTGTGGCCTTCATATCAGAACTCCATCTTTCCCTGAATTCACGACGCCCGAGAACCTACACAGATTGCTTACAATCACTTCCTTTTTGCCACAAGTGTCTTTCGACGACCGAAATTTGTCAATAACGAGTGCTCATTTCCAAGTGTTTGATTAGTTTTCATCGATTTAGATATGAATTTTTGTAAGGGATACGTGATCATGTTGATGCATGTATGGCTTTATTTGCACGACAAGTTCGACCCACAGTCGGCAGAACTGGTTTGCAAAGATTGTCGAAATGATAGACGCGTGTAAGGCAACGCAACGAGTAAACAACTGAGTGATATCACTTGTGTCGATTCAATTCCAATCGTTAGCTCAATGAGAGAACAATTATTCAAATTGGTCCAAATTGTGACAAATACATGACCGTCAAATGCGATTTCATTCTTGTTTTTTTAATTGATGAAAATTTCTATATCTTGAACACTCTGAGATAATCGCCCAAACGTTTACCCAACAATGGGCAACGTTCGGTCCTCACAATAACTGGTTAATTATGTTCAACTTATGGTGGGATTTCACACATATGCTAATCAAAGTTTACAAATTTATATGGTCAGTATGTTATCCACTGTTTGCAAAAAAAAATCCCGTCTTTTCACAGAGTGTATGTAAACAGAGCGAAATCCACATTATTGGAATGATAGTATCATAATATGTATCAAGGCTATACAAGAAAGTTCACACTAATTCTCAGTAAACCGTGTATCGAAAGTATTCACATGAGGTATCATTAGGAGAGTAATTTACCATGACAAGCTTTTCATAGTGAAGAGTTGAAGCCTATTTCGAGCAAGGAATTGTTAAGAATTAGTGAAGCATGTTTTGAGAAGCCGTGTAGGTCTATTTAAAAAAAAATCGTAGTTTTTATATGTGGGTCAACTGCATTGCATCCAGTGTATATACTCTCTCTCTCTCTCTCTCTCCCTCTCTCTCTCTCTCTCTCTCTATCTCTCTCTCTCTTTCCCTCTCTCTTGTTCTTCTGTTCCTTCTAACCCTTCCCCTATTTATATTCCTTTGGAGTCCAACTCGAAGGAACCCCTTACTCCATCGATAACAGTTCCTCCACTGATCATATGCCACAAAGGACATCCAACAGAGACTGTTCAACCGATAACGATGATAATTCCCTTTCCCGGCAAATAAAATCCTCCCATAATATTTCCAACACGAAACTCAGGGGACAGAAGTTTCCGACATCAATCCTTGATGGCAACATTTACCATAGGACAAATACCCCGAAGAATACCCGTGCTCCCAAAGGGCGTCTGTCCTGAAGGCATTTGCGTTATGAGACACTCATGCACGCATTTCTTCTCCTATACCGTATGGTTACTGCTAAGAAGGCAGAAGGGCATATATACTGCTTCTCCAACGACTTTTGACCTAAAGGATACAAACTACTTACCGTAAGGACACGAACTACTTATCTTAAGGACACGCAACACTTCCCTTAAATAAAGCAAATGACCTTAAGGACACACACTACTCCCTACAAGGACATGAGGACACACACACACAATACCTCTCTCAAGGATAACACACAACGTTTCCCCATCCAAATGAAAACTTTGCGGAAGACGAATGACCAAAAGAACTATCCATTGACGTTCAACCTTCTGGAGACAGACGCCTTTGAGATCGAATGAATGATGTCCCCAAAACATCCACTATAGGACAAATGCCTCTAAGAACACTCTCCCTTCTGCCTATATTCCCAATTCATAACTCCCCGAGGATCGAATGCCTGATTGATTGATTGATTGATTTTATTTCCGATATACCATAAAAAAATACAATACATATATACACGATATGACACAGGATTAAAAAAGAGAATATCGGATGGATTGCCCATTGTTCATAGTTAGAATCCCTCACAGACACCTCTTAATCCAATAACCATTCCTCGAAGGACCAATGTCTTACAGGTACCGTCTTCTATATTAATCCTCGATGAAAAATACGTCAAAAGAATGAATGCCTCGAAAGGAATCCTACTCCCCATCAGAGTGCACAGATTAGCCTCTCCATGTATCCATGAGTTGTCTGCAGGTGAAACTGTCATTTAAGGAAGTTGCAGGCAGGGGTACATGTGTGAACATTGTTGTACTCAATTAGAGCTGGGTCGGCCAGCAGACGTTCACCGTATGAACAAGCTGGATCGGCAGGGTAGGTGTTAACGGAATGAACATGGTTACAAGCATTTAAGCTGGTTCAATAGGAAGAGGTTAACAGTGTGGGCATAAATGCATTCAAAGTTGAGCTAGCTCGACATGCAGCAGTTAACAATGTGAACTGGGCTATATTCATTTGCGCTGGGTTGGCAGGCAGAGGTTACCGTTCTGAACAGGAGTTCATTCATTTGCGCTGCATGGGTCGGCAGGCAGGGGTTAAGGGTGTGAACTGGGCTATATTCATTTGCGCTGGGTCGGCGGACTGAGGCTTACAGTGTGAACTGGGCTATATTCATTTACGCTGGGTCGGCAGGCATAAGCTAACGGTGTGAACTGGGCTATATTCATTTGCGCTGTGTCGGTAGGCAGAGGTTAACAGTGTGAACTGGGCTATATTCATTTGCGCTGGGTCGGCGGACTGAGGCTAACAGTGTGAACTGGGCTATATTCATTTGCGCTGGGTCGGCGGACTGAGGCTTACAGTGTGAACTGGGCTATATTCATTTGCGCTGGGTCGGCAGGCTTAACAGTGTGAAGAGGGCTATATTCATTTGCGCTGGGTCGGCAGGCAGGCAGGGATCCAGGTAGAGTGGTGTAGGGCTCGAGGCTATTCGGTGCATTTATCGATTGGTGAGTATAAGGAGAGTACTTACTTGAAACCATCCTATTCATTACCATATATCTACCTCTCGCCCGTCGCCAGCCATTTGCAGTCTCGCTTTCACAAGTCTCAAAAACTTTTCAAAGCCAGGGACGTAAATAGGGGAAGTTATTCAACGTTGTATGGGTTTGTCCTGACGGTCATTATGAGGAAAATATATTTAGCAATAATCCTTTCTATTTCTATTTTGTGCCGATCAAATATTTTATAGACATTTGCGTGTGTGTTGGTTGATTGGAAGAAAGTGTCTAATATACCGGTAAAGCTTATATGGGAATGGATGTTTTCATTCTTTTTTATTCAATTACGAATATTCATTCAGAATAACCAAATCAGCGATTGAAGTCAAACAATGTAAAAAAAATGTTGGTTAGAATAATTAGGTTGATTGAAAGAGGCTTCAACCAAATGTTATGGGTAAAACAATTTAGTTTTTCTTTAAACTCTTCGTGAACTGATTTGATTTTCATTCATCATCTGATAACAAAGGCATTCTGTGTATGTGTTTTAATTGGCGCGTGGTTGGTGATATAGAAGTGTTTGTTGGTCGGCAGTAAAAAAAAAAAAAAATATCTTGATCAATAGGCGAGCTCTGAACCTTTGTAGGTGTTAAAATTCGGATTAGATTATCAGTTTTATCAGTTGGTGCTCCCAGTGTTGTATGGTGTTGTAAGGTGCATAATTGCACTCTTTTTTTTTGTTTTACTTTGTACAAATGTATGTTACCACAATCTGTGCTTTTAACGCAATGTTACTTACGATCACTGTCCAAGTTTGTTTGCATGAAGACCAATCTGAGCATGCTAGGATGGTGCATAGTGGATATTGATATTGGTCGTGATGAAACCGTGTGATGACTGTGCCGACGACTTGCTCATTCTCTTCGAGACTCAGAGAATGTGCAAGATATACATACGATGACACTTCACTGAACACATGATGAAATAGGAATGTCCCCAAGGGCGACGAGTCCATGCTATACAAAATGGTCGTGCGAACGTCGTCAAGTCACCGCTTGACATCGTACGATTATCGGGTATCTTTGGTAAATATAGATTGATATATTTTTTTTTTCACGCTGAGATATGGGTTCATTAGATATTTCATTGTTTGATTTTATTTTCCGTCATAAAAAGATACAATACAAACATACAACGAGCAAAGAAATTCTAAATTACTTTTTGGGCCGGCCACATTAGAATAAAATCAGGATTTGTTTTCATATTTCAATAACTTAAGCAAAAAAAATGGGGGAGCTTAACGAGAAAAGTTTATATTTCTTTAACCGAACACTGTATTCCGTCAAGGAATCTCGACATTTGTAATTGAGATGAAAAACAGTTTATGGCACCATTCCGTCAAAGATATCATATTTGAGCCTTAACTGCAATCCATAGATACTCGAGACTTTGGGCTATCTCTGGTTGTGACGAGGTCTTTGGTTGGGTAAAGAATTAGGACAAGATTGACTTGATTGAAAGTTCGGTCAAGATTTAGAGTCAATAATTCAGTTATTAATAAGTGACCGCAGACCATGATCATATTTCATTGGATCACAGTGAATGGACGAATAGGAGACAGGTGTATGGTGAAGAATAGAGGCGCAGTGAGTAAGACTGTGTTCACACGATTGCGAGTTTGCGTGGCAAGTTACCGCACACGTCACGAGGTCCGTAAGTTCCAACGACAACCGTACATTTAATGTCTGGCTTACGATCCGATTTTAGAAGAAAGTATAATATGTATCAGAAGCAAAATCGGTCGTGACAGTCAGAGCAGCCTTAAGATTATCTAAGATTCGAAACTGATTTGTCCCTTAATCTGGATAAAAATTTGATTAACGCAACGACATAATATGTTTATCATTCACATGAGTTTCAGAACAAGATGCCCGTTGAACGCGCGCTACTATGATTTATGTCGGTAGTCTGGTCGTAAGCCGGTCGCTGGAACTGGAGCGAATTTTACAACATGTTGAATCCGATGCGCATGTCTGATTGAGATCACGAGTTTATCATAACTTTCGTACGAGCGATGCGAGCGCTACATGACCAACACCGAACTTTCCACGAGCTCTGCACAAGCACCGAGAGGGGATTACGAGCAGCATTACGAATTACGAGGACATGGCGGGTCTAAACGAATGCAACACGAAAGGCCCTTATAGGAGTGTGTTCAAATTTGAATTTGGAGCCGAGGCGCGTACTCACGAAGATCCCCGCAGAATCACTACCAGTTATCCCGAGTTATATGCTAAGCACTACGCAAATTACCGCGCGATTATGGCGAGTTGTGGCGATTCATTGCGATTACTCATATACCATGCACCTCGCATGGCTCGCGCTCAATCACTCCTACTCACCATAGTGTGAACAGTGCTTTAGTGTTCAGGCATCGAAAGTGCAATGTTATTACATGCAGCGCTACGCCCACGAGCAGGCCGGTTGATCCAATATTCTATTTCTACTTCAGAGAGTTCCTTCCAAGAGAATACAGGTCAATGACCTCTAGATATCTCTTCAGGATTGTTATTTTTGTAATAACCGAGTAAATGCCATTTTTGTCAAATCTATAGGAATGCAAATTTAACGCTCTTTTTTTATTTCAATTGAGTATGATTTGGTTTATAATGTAATTGTGGAAAATAGCAATAAAGGGTGAACAAAGTGAACAAACTTTCACGAAGAAGTTCGATCTCGGAAGGAGGGGGTAGAGTAAAAGAGGGTGTAATATTGCGCTTCTGTCATGCCTGTAACAGCGCTCTGATCAGTATTTCGCACACGTGGCGTGCTTCAAAAGCAGTTTTTACAACTGAATGCACCAGCCCTGGTTTATAAAGAAGACTGTAATAAATAATGAATAAATACATGAATAATAAAAGAGCTTTAAAAGAATAAAATATTAACATTATTCTCATTCTCATTATTATTATTACTACGAATATCATTATTATCATTATTATAATTGGTATTATTATTATCATAATTACTATTATTATTATCAGCATGATTATTACTATTATTATTAGCATTAATATAATTATTATTATTGTTACTATTATCGTTATTATTATTATGATCATTTATTACACTGCTTCTACAACAATTGCAATATTGCTCTTTTGGGGGAAAGATATTAGAAGCCTTTTGCACTTTAAAATATTGTACATTTCGTCAGACTTTTAACTAAAGGTTATTTGGATTTGTCTTCCGCTAGAATCTAAATTAATGTTTTATGCAACAAATCTGGATTAGAAAAAAAATAATATTCATAATAAAAAAGCAAATAGACATAGTCAGAAACCTATTTAAAAAAACAGTTTGTTATAACTAAATAATAATAATAATGGTGGTTTCTTATTTGAAGCGCACATGTCCGTCAGTAATGACGCTCATGGCGCTGTACATCAAATATTAAATACAGAATAAAAACTAGAACACGTGTTGCAAGAACGACCGACATTGACAGATACGAGCAACCACAAAATCGGGTCAGGCAATCGGGAAAATAGAGGGTAATAGAAAATGAAGAGGGTCGGTATAGGGGCACCGAACTTACCCCCAACAGGATTCATATTGAAGGCGTAAACCTTATCCTGCTTCGGACCTCCGGGTGAAACCGCGTTATCCATGATGGTACGATTCTCTACCAACTATCACCTACGTGCAAGGGAGAGAGAAAGAGAAATAAAATGAATGCAGAATCATGTTTCAGATCAAATAATTCACAAATATTGATGCTTTCCGGCAAAATGCGACTTCGAAATCGCTATGACCGTATATGCCGAGGCTGGATGGGAGGTGGGAGAGAAGTGACAGGAGTTTGTTGAGGATATGAGAGTATTGAAGAGGAGCTGAAATACCATCTTTCATCCAAACAAAAAAAATGATGAGACCAAGACATCGTAAGGAATGTTATAATACTCTTCATATACACTCAGTGTTGTATTTCTAAATCATAACAATTCATATTCTCCTTGTATTGATGTATTCCTCACGTTCATTGAAACATAATATTAAGAGACTTGTCAAACAGTCTTGGACCCAGCACTATCAAAGACTGTTTGATCAAACATTCAATGTATTTATTCGTTACTTATGTAATTAAACTCCTGCAATATTATTAAACTCTGTTTATGGGCTATCACAGAAAATGCACTTATAGTTGTTAGTAATTTCATTAAAAATGTGTTGGACGCGTTAAAGATTGTCTTTCATTTAAAGACGATTCGTATCGTCTTTTCACTCATGCATTCCATTCCATGTTTCTGTCGCTCTTTAAATTTCTTTCTCGTTCGTTCCGTTTGACTATGTATTACTTGTCAAATTATTCATTGGGAATAAACAAAGGAATTGATATATCACATTTTATTTTCCACTTTATTAACGTTTAGAAATATACGTACAAACAGTTTATTAATCATTTACACACTATTCCCTGTAACATATGCATGTATCTCCTGATTAAAAAAAAAAGTTATCCAGAAGAATTTTACGAAACCCTTTTTATTTCACTTGTTTTTATCAATAAGTTAATTATATGATTGAGACATTATGTAAATCAGTTGCGATGTTGTGCGCCGAGATTCGCTCACGTCTGAATGTTTTTCTATATCGGGAGCAGGGTTGGTTTGGGAAACTGAATAAAGTTTAAAGTGATCAAAAGCAGGACAGAATTGTCTAGAGAACTAATATTCTTCATTGCGAAAAGAGCGAAACAAGGTGATTACATGTTTTACATGTGTAATGATTGTACCAAATTAACTGTTAATGTATCACATGTCTATTTGGTTGTAAAAAAAAAAAACAATTAATTACATCCACAGTTCGATATTTATGACAAACATATTGCCGGATAGTTCCTTAAATAAATCCATGTTTGCTTTTCAAAGAAATGCTCCCCGACCTCATGTTGGTTCAAGCTGCTAAGAAGCTGAGTAGTAACACCAAACTGGTAGTCATGTATTCATGTGTTTGATAAACCACACACTTTCATCAATGGGGAGTCCATCAAAAATAGAGCAATTTCCTAGATTTCTCTCTTTCTTCAATGTCGCATTCAGAAATTTGCGTTTAAAGCCAGTGTATACTCTGGTAATCGTATATAATGTTGCATCGCGTTCCACGTGAGCAGAAGTACGCACTCATGGAAGACGATTGACTAACGTTTAACCTTTTTCAAGGAGATAGAACACATTTCATGTTTGATTTACTTTTTTATGCAGGGCTCTGAAATTATACCAGATGTATAGGTAGAAAGATAAGAAAAAATTCTACACCAAATCAAAATATCTTCATCAAATCTGAACTTTGCTATAATCATAATATCGTTTAAAATAAAGTTATTACTAAAATTGTCACAAATCCTTAAATTGGATTCATCCTTAAGCCCCGGTCACATAGGACCCCGGAAGCAACACGATTCACCCCGACTCGTTGTTCTGAGGCAGTTAACTGTGAAATAACAAATAGTCTGTGTGAATCGTGTTGCTTTCTTGGTCTTATGTGACCGGGGCTTTAGTTGCCACTCTAATTGGTAACTTTTGTCTTGTTATCACTGTTTTGGCGATGAAGATTCAACAGTGTAACAAAATATTTCAAACGCAGAAATTAGAATTCAGTGTTGCCAATTTAGGAAACGAATAGTGATTGAATTGTGGAAGCGTCGTGGTGAAGTGGTTCTGACTCTCGCCTTTCAACCCGAGGGTCGTAGGTTCGAATCCCACCAATGGCGTCAGTTTCCTTCAGTAAGAAATTTATCTGCATTGTGCTGCACTCAACCCAGGTGAGGTGAATGGGTACCGGTAGGAAGAAATTCCTTGAATTCAGTGAGCGCCGTAATGGTAGCCATGCTATAGCCGGGTAATAATGCACAGAGCGCTTATAAACACTTCGTATTAAGCGTTATATAAATGTTCTGTATTATTATTATTATTATTATCATTATTGAATTTGTTGCAAAATAATTCCTTTCGCTCAACTTACGCACATGTCAACATCAGTCGAGCGTAATCCTGTACATTTCTGGGCTCAGAAAATGTATTTTAAATCGTATACACGGTGGGCATAATAGCTAACATGTGACTGAACCTTTATCGAACATATAGGATTCTGAAGCCCAACAGGTGGTCGCCTGGCCATCATCGAGGAGAGGAAAGTAGGATGAAACCAACAACTATTTCCTAAATAAGATTATTGATGAGGTGTTTAAGAATGCCAAAAGTTCAATTTTACGCTATATGGGTGTTAAGAGGAGCTACGGTGAAAACAAAATTATTCCTTTACTTGCACATCATTCATCCTGTTCATTGATTTAAAAAAAATGCACCAGTGATGCAGGTTCGGATATTCCTTGTAAAAATATGGCTGGTTTACGTTAAAAGTTTATCTTACTAAACTAATATTTAACGAGATCACCATTATTATAAACAATTTTACTATACAATTTACAATATTCCACACAATTTACATCTCTATGATCATGAAGCGAACGAATGACAAGAATTGAAAATTGGTTTTTCAGTTATGATATTATTTGATCGGATCCAGATTCGAAAGAGTTTCAAAACGGTCCGTTTTGTTCTGAATAGTAAATGGTGCATGTGAAGGCTACATAAATACAAATGGAATGCGTTTAGCTGACCCTAATACGTACATATACGTTGTGCGTAGTCAAACGCCTTCAGCTTCAGTCAAGCGTTTTAACTCCGTATATCTGTGTTTACCATGTCAACGGAGAGTAACTCAAATACATCAAAGCTGAACAGACGTTGGCCATGATCGCAGAAATAATTAAGATTGAGTCTTATAAAGTCAGGGGTAATTAGCCCAATAATGACAGCCCCAATTTTGATTTTTTTTTTTCTGTATACTAAAGAACTATATTGAGTCAAACAAGAATCTCCTATAAACATTAATGACACACTTTCGGGGCACAATAAAGTTCTATACAATGCTTCAAAGTATATTAATTGCAAACGACACAAACCGAAATCTGTACTAGTTTAGACATGGTTACCATTACTAGATAAAAATCACTGTCATAATTTTAGTAATGCAATCAGATATAAATGTACAACTGTTTTTTTACTTTAAAAAATCTAAAAGAATCTAAAAAGGTTATCGAGATATATTCAGCTATTCAGATGATATTATTCCATGAACTATATCCACATACAATATCAGTATATATGATTGTGAATTATTTTGGTATTTTCTTTGTATATTTTATATTTATTTTGCCTTTTACTTGTTAATATTGTTCATGATATCTGTGTCATTTTATTGTATTATCAGGAAATTGATGTACAACAGCATATTGCTGATCTTTTGTACCTGTATAAATATATTCTAATAAATAGATAAATAAATAAATAGATAAATAAACAAATGAATAAATAAATAAATAAATAAACACATCATGAATATGTATGAAGAACAGTCAAAACCCTTTTGTTGAGGCCTCCTATAATACAGAGAAAGTGTATTGATATTTTATAATTTTCCTGTTAAAAATTCGTTATTTGAAGAAATATAATGACGTCATTGTCATGTACCATTTAAATCATCTCTTTTGAAATGGATGAAAAGTTTGCTCAATAACCAATACTATCTTTTCCGAACGCAGTCATCAAATACAAAAATGTGTTCGAAACATCAATCACCCGAAATATTTCCGTCAGTCATTTAGGAAGAAAACAACCTTTTATCTGTCTAGAGTATTACGGTTTTCACATTTGGGGAAAGTGTAATGAACTTTTGAGCTATTCTGATTGATCATCCACACATATTTGGGGAAGTATTCTGTTTTCTTGCATGTCACTATTAATTTAAAAAGACGCTTATTCCTCCTACACAGAATGTTCGAAGGTGGTCTAATCCAGACTTGCAGTGAAAAACATGATTAAGCTTTTAAGTCCAAAACTTTTACAGCAATATTCTCATTGCAATTGCTCTATCCACTTCTTGATGTAAAACAAAATAGTATTTACGTACCAGTTAGATGAGGAGATGAGATAATGACTCAAAATGTTGATATGAAATGATATAATTTGCGATAAAAACTGGTCTCGTTTCCAGTTATAAATTCCAAAGGAAAAAGATGAAATCAAACCATTCCAATCCAGAGAAGTCACAAAAGAGAATATATCGAAGCTTCACCACTTTTCTCCCAACAATTAATGAAGGAAATAAGGTAGAGAGTAAGATGGAGAGCCGATGATCTCTGGTTGGTTTCTCACCAGCATCCAACACGACGCATCCACCCCACAGCAAGCAACAGGTTGGTCTAGCGCGCAACAAGAATAAACTTTTCTTTTGTACCTCTGCTTATACAGAGCATGCGCACAACTACAATTATTCATCGTAATAAAAAACCTTAGCTTACTCTCTTCTCATGTCTCTCTCTCTCTCTCAATCAATCTCTCCCCTCTCTTTCTTTCTTTCTTTCTCCCTCTCCCACTCTCTTTCTCCCTCTCTCTCTCTCTTCCCCTCTCTTTCTTTCTCTCTCTCTCTCTCTTATTCTCTCTGTCCCCTCTCTTTCTCTTTCTCTCCCTCTTCCTATATGTCTTTTGCATAACTATGTATCACACACACGCACAAAAAGGTAAACGTAACCGCACATACATCAGGGGCCACAGAATGATTAGAATAATGGTAAGGGGGTGGGGCTATGAATGAGCAATTTTTATACAATCCCATAGACTTGCCAGTATTCACTGAAAAAAAAACTGTGCCGCAGCCCCGTGCCCTTCACACCC
>BQKZ01001915.1:28021-48856 GCA_036244855.1 Temnopleurus reevesii | reverse complement strand
TAATGAATTGAAAATTGTTTTTCAATTATATCACGTATGACCTTTCGAATTTCATTTTATATCATCCTGGTTAATTTAACTCCCGTTCTTCATCATTATTTTTAAGCAATATGAAATGAACATTTTGCCGATACCATTACACAGTGTTTAAACAGGTGAAGCAAATGCAATATGTTCCACAGGAAAATAAAACTCTGCCCTTACGAATTGAAACAAAGAAAGGGCGTGTAAATCAATATCTTATATTCTTACCGCGGTCACACACGTACAGCGCGCGGCGCCATAACGCATTATGGCTTGACTGCATGCAGCTTATCAAATTTAGGAACATAAAAATTATGATTATAATAATGATAGAAATAATAGTAAAAACAATATTGATGATAATGATAGTGATGATAATATTGATGGTAACAATTGTAATAATATCAATGATATTGCGTCTTATTATTATTAACCCCGGGTAGACGCTTCAGTTCTTCGAACTGTTCTCCCAGCTGGCCCTGTAATAATATAGAGCTATTAATTATCACCCAGGGCCCGAATTCTGAAAACTGTGTTATCTTCTATGTTAGCTAACATATGTTAATTGTCATAACAATCAAAATTACAACGCGCCATTCATTGGTTAATATTTGCGCACTTTTGACTGAGATTGCGCGAAGGTGGGTGGGACTTCTGCGCACCCACCAATGAGAGCGTGCAATTAGGCGTTGTTATGACAGTTAACACAGTTTTTCTGAACACATAAGATAACACAGTTTTCGTGTATTGGATTCAGCCATGCAACCATAGAATGTTTGCTCATTTCCACTCCCTGGGGAGTATTCCAGCAGAGTGATTCAATTAAGGCACTTACTTTATCGACCCAATTGCACCTGGGTAGAGTGCATGACAATGTGGGTACATTTTTTTATGA
Organism: Temnopleurus reevesii; assembly: GCA_036244855.1. Taxonomy (NCBI): domain Eukaryota; kingdom Metazoa; phylum Echinodermata; class Echinoidea; order Temnopleuroida; family Temnopleuridae; genus Temnopleurus; species Temnopleurus reevesii. The sequence goes on along the minus strand of BQKZ01001915.1, from coordinate 47,937 downwards.
CAGAAGTTCGCGCCATGAGTGGGATCTGAACACACGACCCTCTGGTTGAAAGGCTGGATTCAGAACTACCAAAATATGATGAGAGCAATTCCACGAAATTGACGATGATGAGGATGATGATGATGATGATGATGATGGAGATGATGATGATGATGAAGATGATGATGATGAAGATGACGATGATGATGATAAAGGTGATGATGGTGATGATGATGATGATGATGATGATGATGATGATGATAATGATGATGATGATGATGATGATGATGATGAAGATGGTGATGATGATTCTTTAGATTTGCTACATTACATTATCAGGTAAACTGGAGATATTACATTTGATTACCAAATCACTTCACGATTAAAGGCCGACTCACTTCTTCACTTGGTGTTTATGAAAATCGAAAACGCTACTTAGACGCATGTCATACGGTAGATTGACGTTCAGCGTACCCTTCTTGAGTGCAAGCCGACCGTATACTTTGCGTTTGGGGAGCGTTGTTGATTTTCAAAAATGCTCGGCAGACGCAGGCTAAAAACGGTAAGTGTATATAGGACGGCCTTTAAGCCAAGAACTGCTAAAGGTTGTTGTATTGGATTGTATCGTACTTTATTTTCAATCAGTAAAAAGATATATAACATATAACATACTAAGAAATCATAATACATCTGACAAATTTACATGTGTAAAAATAATTTGCAATTAATAAGACTGGCTGGATTGTCCTTTCAGAGGAATTAAAATACATAACTTTGTTTTTCCGGGGGGGGGGGGTCCAGATACAAAATAAATAATTATGGTAAGTCTAAAAATATGAAAACTGATGAATGAAACACTTGACAGCTTCAAACACAGCTAGTTCTAATGTAAATTCAATGTTCGGACACAATCCCATGAGAGATGAACTTTATGTTCGGATCTAAAGATGTTTCCCACTTAAGGTGTACTTTAAGTCTGTGATGTTTTGTTTGATGTCAGAGGTTACTTCCTTTACGAAAAGGCCAGACTTTCACAGGATTATTTCATTTGGGGCTACTGAGACACTCGTATACGTGGTACAGATAGAAGCAATATGACATCGAATGTGTTAGCGCAACCAATCGGGAGTATTAATCACGTTGATCTCATGACAAGGTACCTGTGTTTAGTAAATACAGATTTCAAGTTGAAGGCCAAACCCTGGTAGAGAATCACATATCAGATATGCCGAAATAGTTATAATAATTGCAGATGTCACTTTACAAATTAACCCATGAACGCCAAAACATCTGTTATCTTCGTTTCTTCCTATCCCCTGCCTATCCAAAGCAGGATGAGCACACTATGACAACAGGAGCTGTGTCGACGGATGAGACTCAGAAAACGGGTTAAAGACATTAATGGTTCACATTCACATACTTGTTCGTTTGTTAAGGCGGTCCCAAATCAAGGTACGCTTTCAGGGATCCGCCGGCTTTTAGTGCACTACTTTGTCATATTACTTTATATTGCTTATGTTTGTGAAAAAGGAAATAAATGTTAACTTTAATTTAATTTCATTCAATGTGTCTACAAAGTTGATTGCTTGCTTCTTGTTTACTGCTTGCTTCTCGTTCATTCTTACTTCTTGCTTCTTGTTTGTGTCTTCTTTTTTCTCACTTTTTTTCCACGTGTAGTCTGTGATACTGTATACATCATATTTATTCTAATTTACTATAAAGTTAACTTGTTTATAACGTAGATGCTTTGCAATAATATTTTGTATATTGATCTAACTTTGTATACACGTTAATGTATCGTACATTAATGTTATCGCTCATACCTCGAAAGGGGTCCGAAATGAAGTTCTTGTCCTAAATATGAAATGGGTGAAAACGTCTTGTTTATGAAAATGAATCAAAATCCGTATGACTTACCATTGATGGCAAATATTTCACAATTGCCAAGTTTCTGCAACGGGGCCCAGGACCACCTCTATTTCTTGCCCTAATCAAATTGAAATGGAAAGTCACTTATCTCCTTTTTATGTTGAACCGATCTCCTCTACGCCCCGAAACAAGTTTCGTGTTAACAAAACTTTGGCAAGTTTATTTATTGGATGTCATTGTACTTTTGCCTGAACTTGGCTCCATGTTTGGTCATTATTTTGTGTATGCTGATGATAGGTGCATGGACGGAATACTAACCAGGCAATGTTGAGCTTGATCATATAAAAGGAGCATATTATTTTCCTCTCAGAAAAAAAAATTGAGCACGTGACTTACCTTGTTAAAGCCATTTCTAGCAGGGATGCCGATGAAAATGTGTGTTTTATGTAAAATTTCTATTCGAGACAATATCTGTTGCGCCAACACTTAGTGTCCATTTGAATTTTCTTTATGTGCATTTATTCGTGCGCTAGTATAAAGTGTGCATTAAATGATGTGCATGTTATTTCTTTCGATGTATACTATTCAGACACCAATAATTTATACACTGTACAAATGTATGACGCTTTCAAAAATGTTTATTTCATTCATAGGAAAAAAGTAACCATGGCAACCCAATTTTCCTTGCAAGACCGCACATGTCCAAGATTGTGCATGATTGTAATGCGTCTTATTTACCCACTGTAGCCGCTTTTTATAAACTGTTCTCCCAGCAAGTTCTGTATTAGAGTTATTATTACCCCGATTTATTGGATTCAGGCATGCAAGCTAGCATAACATGTTTATTTTCCACTCCTTTGGGAGTATTCCAGCATGGTGCTTCAAGGTGCTCAATGCTAAACTGACCACACTATGGTCACGTGCTCACGTCCAACTAGTCTTCAATCACACCTGGGTGAAGTATGAAAGAGTGGGTTCCAATCCTGCGACCCTCTGGTTGGAAAGCGCGAGTCAGAACCACTATACAAAAATGTTGCCCGTTTTATTTGGATTAAGTTGATAATTGATGCTGCAATCTTCGAATTTGGCGAACATTGGTGCCATATTAAGCCGGTATAACGACTTTATATGGAATAACATTTGTTTTCGTGCATTTGCGACCACGACTTGCGCATTGTCGTAAACAGTTTAATAAAGAATATAAACCATTTAATGAGACGGTCCAAATTTATTGTTACATTGCATCTTTTTATCTATATCTTCACGACATGCGATATCATAGTACACTTATGCAAGAAAAAATGAACTGAAAGATTGATATACAATAGTTGGATTTCTCCTTCACAAGGTTTGCTTCACACTCGAGAACTTATCACAGATTGAAGATGGCGCTGTGCTAGATGAAGCTTCAAGAAGAAAATGAGCATTTGTCCACACAGACGAACCATTGATTCTTTTTCAACAGTCTAGACCCCTATGAGTTATCTGACATTTACGTGAGGGCGTTCATCATAAATAAATAGATAAATAGATAATTAAATGAATGAATAAATGAATGAGTAGAATAAAAACAGAGCAATACTTGAATAGAGTAAAATGGTGATCGGAATATCAAGTACAAATTTAAATGTAAAATAAAGTAAGCCATAGAATATAAGATAAAATACATTAAGAGATACAAAACTATCATAGGCCAATTAAAGAGTAAAGTATGGAAATAAAAATAAACAACTATTTGATTTCATATCATTTTCCTTAGGGAGGGTTTTTGGGGGCAGTGTTTATTTCTAAACATCCCATTAATTTCATGAAATTAAGGTATAAGTGGATGGTGCATATAAAAACACTACTTGTTGTTTATATACCCTGGAAATAACTATTGCACTTGTGGATGAATGTCATGCACCTAGTTGGGACTATTTGTATTGAAATGCAAAAAAAAGGTATGCAGAGATAAGGTGATATGTGCTCAAAATTCTTTATTAAAATTTAAAGGGGAACTTCACCCAGACATTGATGTGCTCTCAATGGATGAAGAGAAATACAATGGTTAATCTGTGAAAATTTGAGCAAAATCCGACAATCCATTCAAAAGTTATGAATTTTCAAAGTCTTGATGTACACCCCTCATGGGCCTATTATAGTGGCAACGTACAGGCACAAAATGGCTGCCAACATGGAGAACTCTCTATTCACTTTGTACACAGAATTTCTAGAAAAGTAGCCAAAATTGTACTTTTCTCTACAAGTATGATGTGGACATTTCGATTCTACATGCATTTCAGAATGAATTTTGTTGATTTATTGTCTACTTTTCTAGAAAAAGAATAAAATATGAAATTCTGTATACAAAGTGAATGTTGGCAGCCATTTTGTGCCTATACGTTACCAATTTAAGGAGCCCATGGGGGTTTAAATCAAAACTTTGAAAATTCATAACTTTTGAATGGATTGTTGGATTTTGCTCAAATTTTCACAGTTTGATCATTATATTTTTCGTCATCCACTGAGCGTGCATGAATGCCTGGGTGACTATTTTTAAGGTTTTAAAATACTCCTTCATACATGACATCTCACAAAACAAACGATTCGATGGACAAAGACGGATGTGACATGCATTGTCAGAAAATAAGAGAGAAAAGGGGAGAGAGAGAGAGAGAGAGAGAGAGAGAGAGAGAGAGAGAGAGAGAGAAAGAGAGAGAGAGAGTCTGTATGTGTTTGTGCTTATGTGTTTTCGGATATTTTGTGTGCGAATGTATGTGTGTGTATGTGTGTGTGTGTTTGCGTGTATATTGTCGATGGAAAATCGAATGTGTGTTGGTGCGTGTGTATGTATGATTGTGGATATGTTGTGGCCAGGTGGATGTGTATGTGTGGATGTGGTAGGGTGAATATTGGTAATTATGTGTGACTATGGGGATGTAGGGGGCTGTATGTGTGTATATCTGTGTGTAGCCGGGTGTTCGTAAAGTGTGGGATTGTGTGTGTATGTAGGTGTGTGTTTTGGTGTATGGGTGTGTGTGGTTGTATGTGTGTGTATGCGTGACGCATTAGGAAGGGAGATATTAGTCGGGCTTAATTTGCCGCGCGTACTCTCTCATTACTTTTAAATATTTTGTAAGGATGTAATCTTGCAGTAAATAAGGATTACCACCAGTCTCGTAATTTGAATAAATCATTATAGTCGTGAGACCAAAAAAAGGGATTTGTCATTTGAGGCCTTATTTCTGCCTCATGGTAGATTGTATTGTACAAAACGTTTTGAACTATTAATCCCTTGTTGTGCCAAAGATATGGAACTCCAACTTCTTGGTCGAGCGGCTAAGCGTGATTGGTAGAAAGAGGGATAATACCATACAAGTAGAAAGAGCTCGGAGACTCATTACAAGACGTCATTTAGTCGATTTCCCGAGGGTATTTTCATGTTTTGATGTCGTGTTTTTGATCGTCTAATGACGCGTTTGATGGCAAGTGGAACACTCGACACCATGCAATCATGTATCAGACCTGTCTAGAAATACCCATTATTTCAAATTTCTCTTCTTGCTTTAGCTCTACACTTACAACTTGAGACAAAGCAAAAATGATTATTGTGAAATAGAACAGGTTGATGTTCCTCTTGATAAAGATGAGAGCAAAACAAATGCATGATAATAGTAGATCGCGTTGAAAGATCAGTGTAGACACCGAAAGATGGCGATGTTCCTTCGACTACGAATGTTCGGTTAAAGCAGGGACGATTATCTCATACCTCATACAAGCTAATATTCATAATATTGCCGCCTTTTACGGTGTTTGCATGTGAACAGCTTGTTGAAAAAAATGATATAAATTTCATGTCGAATATTTGCGACATTTGGCAATAATTCATAAGACAAAAATATAGTTGAAAATAACGAGACAAAAAGTGCTGTAAAACTAGCCTTACGTGTGTATATTTCAATTGTTTACTTTATCTATAGGGCCTATTGCATAATAATGATTAAATAAAATATTGGTCAATTTAGTTTTCATGAATTCAATTTACCTAGTTACATTGACGAATCAAGGGGACCAAGGGGGACTTCCCCCCTCCCCCTGTTTGCGATGCCGAAGGGGCGTCTTGACAAAAACAGGGGGCCGTCGTATATCTTTTGTTCATTGAGGGGCCTTTTTTCCTTGCATGTCATAGCGATGGCGGAATGTAATACTCTAACTTTATTTGCTTGTTCGTCAGACAGAAAAGTGACGAAATAGAAGGTCAATCAGCTTCAAAATTTGCGCCCCTCCCGTTGGCAAATCCTGGATCCCCAGTAGTTACCTTCTTGATCGTGAGCAATAGAAACAACCGAAATGTTGCCACAAATTGGAGAAGCACGGCAAGAAAATATACTACTGGTAGGTTTTTACCAGCTCTTTTGAGGTACAGGTGAATCTGTTTCTAAATAACGTTTATTTATTGTGATTCGTATTTTCCATACCACTTTGAAAGCTACTTATAAGTCAAGACTAAAACCAAAGACACACATAATGTTTGATTTGCATCAAGTGGACATGCCATACATGAGATATGGAAGTAGATTGATAGGATGAACCTTGCACAGCTCACAATCGTCATCGTGTCGATATGTCATATCATGACATTAATTGGCAAGAAATCAATCAACACCTCAGATTCTGAAAACACAATATTCAACTTATCATTTTCAAGATTTTTATTCCTTTTCATAAATTCGCTGCCGTGGAGGTATAACCTTTGACCTTAGGGTGATAATGAGAGTCGATGTGCTAAAGTTAAAGAAGGATGTTGCTTGTGTATAGCAAAGATGATAGATCGACAATATTTCGGTATCCTCGGATTGTAAAAGTATGAAATAATCACAGTAAAATATTTTAGTACAACTCTGTTTCATTCTTTATTTGGTCGAATATGGAAATGATTTTGCTTTTTCATTTTTTTTTTAGAATGACTCCATTATGATTCCCTCGCATCGATCGTCACTATTTTGGAGACTTTATATTGTCATCCCTTTCCGTTCACACTGCATATTCGGTTGTAATGTGCCCCATTCCTCTCCATAAACACGCATGATGGTGACCATGGCAATGGCATTGCACCTGTTCCTCTATGTCACCCTGCAAAGATGCGTATTTTGTCATTGATTGCAAACGAATTGGATTTTGTTTCAATGCTAATAAGAATTTGAACGGAAACTTTCGCCTTTGAACGGGCGGTATTATCGGATTTGCCATAATATGCTCCTCACTCGCCGCTGTTGCGACGCTCTCGCGATGCCCCCGATTTTACGCGAACATTGTCACCTGATTGTAGGCCCCGGTTGGTGCTGATTAAATGGTTCAGACGTCAGTTGTCAAAATACTTTAAAGCGATAGACCAGTTTTGGGAGGAGGGCGCTTCAGATATCTAACTAGTTTGCGAGCTGCAGTAAAATTATTACCATAATGCAGTTTTTCAATAGTGAATTAGAGCATGTTCATAGTTTGTTTGAATGAAATCGACCTAGAAATGGCTTAATTATCGCAAAATAAAAAATCATGCTGCGGTCGTTCACCCTTACACAACATGATTCACGTATAAAATGAATGCGAACTCAAACACCGCAGACAATACCACCGATCGCACCGCCCATTTCAGGTCGACGCTCGACTCCCCCGTGCAAAAGCACTTAGCACACCGTATGAATAATGACTGATTGACGTGTTCGACGTAAAATACACAGAATACGAGCAAAAATGTACTCATAAATATCCTGCACAGATATATTTAGGCATGTACAGCAACTTGTGAATACATCAGCTCGTTTAACATCACTGTATGCATCCCGGTCATTACGAATCTATACCTTTAATTGTGCAAAAATCGAAGGGAAAACAGCTGGAAAAAGTTGGAAAAAACTTGCAAAACAGTAATTGTACTTTTTTCTCGATATATTCAACACCACCTATTCAACACCGGATAGTTAAGTGGCTGTCATATCAGGTCCATGATGTAAAATAGTTGTTAACTTATCTCGTCATCCTGTACAAATATACTTCAATAAATAAAATAAATGTTAACCGACGCATCCCCGACGACTACGGAACTTGCCAAATACGTTCGTGTATGTCGAATAAGTTATATGTGCGTTATGCATATAGACTAGTACGTTAAAACACACTTTGCTTGCAAACGTTGGAAACCTCGTCAAGTAAGGCAATGGTTTCTATTTTTTGGCAAACAGAGACGTTTGCCTGAGGTACTGCCCATGATGCCACGCACGACTTTTAAGATTAACGTACAGCAGTCGTCGACACAATGTTACTTGTATGTTATTCATATGTCTAAATAAATCACGCCTTGACATTTCCGTCAGTTTATGCCCGACTAATGCAAGTTTTTCAAGACGTCTGTATACGCTGAACGTATAGCTTGCGTATTCATAACGATTTGGACGCATGCATAACGTTTTCTATAAAGATTTTGATATGAGAAACGACTTCCGACGAATAAGTTGCGTATTGCCGGCTTATGCTTAACGATAGAGCGACACATTTATGTTTATTATCTAAAAATTAACTTGACGTACTTCGACTTATGAGTAACAAGCGAGTAATGTTTGTATACGTATGTCAACGATCGCGTAACTCCTCTATAACAAATGCAGAAAGTATGAGCCATACGAGCCGTACTCGGCATATGACGACGTTTGCCATTGTTTTAGCCAAATACGCCACGCATACGCTCTCTAGAACGTCGAGATATGTCGGCCACAGCTACGAGATTGCAAAAATCAATTAATAAAACATCAACATCGACTAAACAAAATATCAAATAAATATCAATTTTGTATTTTTGGCACTTGTATTACGTACGCCTGTACAAACAAATTCCTCACAATTTCACAAAAATATCACTTTTCTATGTATAATAAAATTCTTATTGTTATCAGTTTCTGATACGTCGGTCATAGCTACGAGGTTGCAAAAATCAATTAATAAAACATCGACATCGACTAAACAGAATATCAAATAAATATCAATTTTGTATTTTTGGCACTTGTATTACGTACGCATGTACAAACAAATTCCTCATAATTTCACAAAAATATCACTTTTCTATGTATAATGAAATTCTTATTATTATCAGTTTCTATGAATCTTAACCGAGAGATTTAATTTCGGACTCACAAAAGTGATTTGCTGATGTGAAATATATTACAAATACCCCAGTCACACAAGCCACCTGCGATTGTATCCGTTGGTCGGAAAAATAAGTAGGCCTACGTGGACGCAGAAAAGTCAAAGACAGTCTGCGAACGTAATGTAACGATTCGTACATTTAACAGTGTGAAATGACTGTCCCTCGAACAGTAAAACGATTTGGGGATATCGTAGGTGACGATAGGGACTACGATTTTTATTTTTACATTATTTCCGGTCATCATCACAATTCCATGTATCTTGGCAATATATAGGGGACAAAAACAAAACCATGCAAAGGCTTTAAGGAGATCGTACAAATATCGTACGCATGTCGTAGGAATTAAGATCGTATGATTTCATCAATGCCTCATTGTAACACCTTCATGTGTTGTATCGTATGAAGAGATATTATTATGCAGAGTGAGTGATAAAATGTCCCCTGTTTGGACATGTTGGAAGATATATTGTTTGGAGCACCAAATGTTATACTGAATCAAACGGTGCATTCTGTTTCAAATGGAATTACTCTCAATACGAAATGTGGTTAATAAAATGAATGTATAAACAAATTTTCCTTGCCCTGGCAGACCTTATATTCTATAGATTGCACTTATTTTGGCAGCCAATTTCTTCCCAGATATATTATAGATAGTTATAGCATTTTTACCTTGCCAACATTAGGGTTCCGGCGACCGTCCTGCACCCATCTGATGGTGTGACGGGGGAACCAGGACGCAAGCGCATATATATGACTGAATAGAAGTGTGAAAACCCCCCATCGCGAAGGCTTGCCGTCCAAATTTCCCAATTATCCCCAATTCTCCTTCTCTGTAACAGAACAAACTGCAATGAAGGGTTAACCCAGGTCGTATTTTATCGTCAAATTGGTCTTCTGGGTACCAGCATTTACTCAGGGCTTGAAATGGGTCAAATATGTCGGACTCCCTTGGTATTGAGATTGATCAACCGTCGGAATCTCAATCTAAGGAATGCTTCATTTCGCGCCTTTTCACAATCCCTTCTATTTACCCATTTCAAATGCGGATGATTATTTTTTTTGTAATTGTTTTACCACTTTGCTAAGTTGTCTTTTTTATTTAAAAAAAACTATATAAAGGAATCTATGGTCATGATGGTGAAATTTAATGTTGGACATGGAATAATTATCAATAGAATATGTTTAGAATTACAAAATAGATTTACAATAGGCTTCAGTGTAATGATCTTTCGTCGAATAGAGAGAAAATGCGAATTTCATGTATTTCTATGCTGCTAAAATGTATAAATGCAAACTTGAACTACACAGCCCGAACATATTATTATTTTAGTGCAGTCTTTGTCATAGCTTTTGAAAGACATGTGAAAACGAGCAATAGTGAATTTCCCTGCAGAATAAAACATCAAAACAAGAAAGTTTGGCAGAGATATTGTTTCACTAGAGAGTAAGCCTACCTTGAGGATGATCCGTTGCTGTTATTTGATCCGTACCATCATGGAGAGAAAGGAAACGATCTTTTGAGCAACGCTGTTCCACCCGGGGTTTCACGAGATAAACTTACTTGCGAATGACAACAAGATTCCAACCCGATGAAGATAACAAACGGTGATTGTATTAAACCTTTCTCAATGAGACTGAATTCATCCAACCAAATTCAATTCTAGTAAAAGTAAGTATTTTCCGTCGAGAAAATGGTTATTTATATTCCAAATGAAATTCCAACTAGGTGATTCAGACCAGCTCCGGAGAGTGGTGTCTGTTCCTCTATGCCAATAAATCCAGATTGGAGATTTCATATAACGCGTTGCTTGCTGCAAATAGCGATCGAGATCTTCAGTTTTCAAAGACTACCAATCTAAAATGGCAAAATTTCCTGATAATGACACTATGGTGTTGAAAACCCTACAATCTATCATATTTACAATGCTCATAGGCGAACTTTAATCTTATGACTTGCGTTGCACGAGGAGATATCTGCTGGTGTAAATTCGACCAGAGCTACCAGGGAGATTGTAATGATTGGCACCCGGCTATCCAGAGCGTGGTTCTAAAATCCATGTGAACGAAGAAAAAAATATTTCAATCCGATGATTGGTTTCAATTCAATTTGCTGACATCAAATTCATTTGAATGTGCATGTTTAATCCTGGTGAATATAAATCCAGCTGATGATTGCGATTGCAAATTAATAAATAAATCTATGCAGTCGAAAGCTGTTTGGCAAATTATTCAATTTCGCGACACAACCACTATCAATGTTCCATCATGCTTGAAACAAAACCACGGCGACATATTCGAAGAGCTCGTGATTTAAAATTGATCAGCCATGTATTTCTAATACCTGAACGAATATCCACAAATGCAGAGATATGGTGGTATCAAATTGGTATCTTCAATTTCCAATTGTAGATTGCAAGCTTATGGCAATTTACAAGAACACAACAAGTAAATCTGTACCACCAAGTAGCAATGAGTACTTGGCAATAAACTTCTTTCCAACTGTTAGTTAGCGAAGTCAAAGAACGGTGAATATCCTTTTGTTCCGTTCGTCCAGTTCAAAAGCTAAACTAATTTGTGAGTAGTTAGTAATCTAATTCTCTCTTTGCTTTGAAGTTGTCGTCCCTCTCCCTTTCTCATTCCTGTTCCCAAGTTTATCGAGCGAGTGTTTTAGGAGTCATGATGGTCAAGGGCGGGCGGTGCAGACATCTATACCCGTTCTAACTAATCATCTAGCATCACAACTTATGAGATCCGCCGCGGATAGCATCGACCTATATTCCCTTTTAAACTTTGAAAACATATATAGTTATAAACATATATAGAAAACAACTATAGTTCTGAAAACAAAAAGTTCAGTAACAACTGTAACCTGTAGTCCGCTGGGATGAACAGTGTGGGTTATAATTGTCTAAAATTAAACACTGTTGCCAAATTATGACTAAACCCACAGGTCCCCTTTCGGAATAACTCCTCATCTTAACGACTAATTTACAACAGTTATGTTGCACCGAGAGCGTCGTATCGCATAGCTGTAATTACCAAGAGAATCATATAACATTTGGCAAATCCAGTAGCGACATAACTCAGCCCAATTACGTCTCAATGTTCGGAGAGAAGAAAAGTGACGAAATGACAAGAATGTTTTCACTTTCTCAGTGACAAATTCATGAAAGAAGAGACAAACTTCGTCAAACACTCTCAATACTTAGTCACACGTTGGCGTAATTAGCCATTGCAGTGTTTAAATGCGAAGAAATTCACTGGGGAGATTCTTGGACGACACTGAATTCGTTTGGCTTTTTGATTTGTTTAATTGACGTACAAACGTAATGGCTTTAACCAAGCCTGTCCCATCTTAATACATTTAGACACGGATTTCTTTAGCTGTTAATGTTATGATGTGACTGAGCGTTTGAATAAAGAGCTTATAAATCATTGATCACACACTTGCTGTGGGGTCGACACAGGCATGTGTATCCGGGGGGTGAGTACCCTATAGTTGCACCTCCAAATCCCATGGGAGGGGGCGGGGAACGAGTAGTAAGATGAACATACGTTAGGGAGACGTGATGTAGAGAGGAAAAAAGTGTTTAAGGAGACAAGTAGATCATAGGTTAGAGAGGGAAAGAGAATGAATACCTCTAAGGAGAAGAAAGTTCAATGTCAATATTCAGATAGGAGAGAATGAGAGAGAAAAAGATAGACGTCGAATGTGATTATCAGGTTTAGCCTTTAACATTCTATAAAGGAATCCATGAAGTAACAATGAGTTTTGCATTAATGAAACAAGCATTATGATTGGTCCAGGGCTTGCCCAATTGAAAAGTTGCAGAACACCCTCATAATAGAGCTCAAAACGTATATAATGATTTGGAGATATTGGGCTTCAGATAATAAATTACTCTGTGATCTGTTAATTAACACAATATAATCGATTTCAATAAAATTAAGTCGACTGCCAATTCAATGCTTATTTGTAGGCCTAATGCTATTCAAATCGAAACTAGTTCCGCTGTCCGTAAATTCTACGAGCGGTACGTAGTCATAAACGGTCGATTCCCATTTTCGAACTAAAATAATGCAGAATAATTACGCTCAAAATCTTCTCCCGATTTCGTACGCAATTATTATGGACATGTAAAGCAATTTTTTAATATTTCTGCTCCTTTCCCATCAATTTCTGCATGCTAACCATTACCAATTTATTCCTTTAAAGTATCACATGTATTTTGCCGCATGAATGATTGTGCGTGAATTTCATCGCTAATTAATGTTGGTTATGTATTTATTCATGATATAATCGTGTGATACCTGTACATAAATGAAGTTGGTAAGACGTTATCCAATTTATTGATTTATTGTTGATGCATATGGTATTGGTTTACTGGAATAAACTACGATAAATTTAAAAAAATTGTATTTATGGCATAAAAAAACTTTTTCCAGATATACTTTACGATTTTGATTAAATCATGAAGAAATAGATATCTTAAATGTAAAAACTGTGTAATTTAACCAAAAAATCTGAAAAAGTCATCCCAATACACTGGTATATCTTTAATTTTTTTAAAGATTTTTTATTGGCCAATAGAAACGCAGTCGCAATCCCTGAGCGCCAGTGGCTGCCTCTGAAGGTAATGCAAAAAATAAGAGGCTAAATTATATTGTACCAATATGTGCAGTTAAGGAGACTGTGCCCTATAAATGCATCTGTTATCATAAATTATTCATCTATTATTTATCATTTATTATCTGGTGCATTCAGTTGTATAGACTGGTTATGGTAATTCATACGATTCTGGGTCTAAACTTTATTTTATTCATATAGATTTTAAAGAACAGAAGTATAGTACTGTTTTTTTTGCAAATAGTCAACAAAATCGGCAACATTTAAGATTTAAACAAAACACAAGTAAAGCACATGCATGACAGATCTCCAATTGCCCACTCATATAATGTATAAAATACTTAATATACAGGTTTCCAGTACAGTTTAGGTTAAAAGTATATACATTAATTTGAACTTGTATAAGTCGATTTTAAGCAGTTATAAAAAAAACTTTTATCGTTATAACATTGCCATGATGGTTTTTCTCAATCCATCTCAACCGGGTGGTTTAAGATTGAAGCAACCAATTCATGTTGATACTTTACACATTTCATTACAGTCTCCGGCGCAGTTTTATAGATGTTGCAAACAACTGCACTTATTATAGCCTTATATGAATATTTACATCGTTCTAGATCTCGATAAGTCGGATTGGTTTTTTAGGAACACAATGATAGAGTTCGAATCGAGATCAATAGAAGAGCACAATAAGTAGTTTAGCGTCGGGTTTATGGGGCAGATGAGATTAGATAGAACTATATTTATTTCAATGTGAAATTGTGTTATTGCCATTATAGCCTCGATGGTAAAATATAAACAGACGTAGAAATAAGTATTCTGATACCACCCCAGATCGATGAAACTTTCCACGACTATTCATTATTATCCATATAGGGAAGACATTCTAGAAGCTATAATTTAAGAATATCGTAACAATCTGACAGTAATTCGTTCTTTTTGAAAGGTAAAATAAACAATCTATCACTATTCATTGATCGTTTAAAAGGAGAGTCTACCCAAAATTAATAATTTTTCAACAGATGCAGAAAAATTTGTTGAACAGAACAAAAAAAGTTTGAGTGAAATCGGACAACTAATAAGAAAGTTATGAATGTTTGAATATTTAGACAAATTGGCAACTGATGACGTCATAGGTGCACAACTAACTATTTATGATATTGATATCAATGTTAAAAAATGTTACTTTTTCCCAAAAATAAGATTTCCTCACAAGTTTAACTGCAGTATATCTTCATGATAGATATGTAGCTCCCATATTTGCATGTTTACATTAATACAAATTTTGTGTCTTTCTGTAAAAATGATGAATTTTGCACTATAAATATAGATAGGATGAATGGTTAGTTGTGCACCTGTGATGTCATCAAATTGGCAACATGCCTGGAAATTTGCACTGATTTTCCTGTTTTTCTAATCTTTAAAAATTCATAACTTTATTATTAGTTGTCCAATTTTCCTCAAACTTTGTTTGTTCTGCTCTCCAATTTTTTCTGCTTCTGTTGAAAAATTATTATTTTGGGGTAGACTCTTCTTTTAAAGAAGTTCATTTTGTTGACCCTCTCCGTGCGTTCATCTATCCATATCACAATGTTTATTCTTCCTGTCATGATCAGGCGTTAGAGAGGAATTCTTCTTTTTTATGTCACGAAACAGGGGCCTGTAACATGACAGATGCAATCACACTTACGATAAATGTTAATCGCAAGTCTATGGCGAAATGTGTACCATAGGGATACGATTAATTTTCGATTGATTTTCAATTTATCGTATCTCTTTTATGTTCCAGGCCCGGGTAATAACGGAAATTCAAATAGGTCTAGTTTTAAAAATACTTCTTAATTTCAATAGCATTTTAAAATCATAATTAAACAAAAATAGAAAAGACAAATTTTTACATTCAATATAAGTCTTATACCCAGGCGTATGGTCACAAAAAGTAATGGATATTTTACTCATATTCTACCTTAATTTGTGATATTCTTGTACCGAGTTATTTTTTAAGGAATCAAAGCTGTACTTACCCTTTAAGTTGAACGTTAAGTACCAAGAAAAAGCAAATCTTATTCCCTCTCACTGTCTTAATAAGTTATATCCAATGAAATGAAGTGCAATAAAAAGACGAAAGTTTTTGGAACATTCAGATGGTATTCCATACACAGGTATAATTCTTGACGCAATATTTTCCTCGAGTAGTAGCCATACACCTGTAATTTTTCATACGACACATCACATAGGAGAAGACAAATTGCCAGCAAATCACTTGAAATTACAACTGAAGATATGAATGATGTATCTCCATTTTTATATAACATTATTAAGCATTCCACAAGGTAAGAAAACTTTTGTGGAATGACCCTGACGTCAAAGTTGTTGCTGTCCTTTGAGATGTAGACGTCACATCACTCCTGACGTTACGATATGGTCTGTCAATTGAAGCTTGTCAAGGGGGAGAAGCTCTATACGCTTCAACGCTGGTCTAAAAACATCCCTTGCCAAGGAAAAGAGGGGTGATAGTGATTGTTGAGCTATTCGCATGAGTGCCGATTTAAAACCCTAACGATTTTCACCATTTTGTCATGTTTTGCACCTAAATATCGTAATCATCCTTATGACACGACAACAATAGGGAAAGACGTGAAGCGAATTTTATGATTCCCGAGATGTCCTAATATGGATACATCTAAGACGAGTCAAAGACTATCGTCTGATAGTATATAATCAATGAATATTACGAAACGAATAAAGACATCCTAAACCAGTATGAAAATCCTCCATTTCGACTAAAACGATAAATGATTTTTGTGGATGTGCCATTAATTCTGATTGCAACCCTTTATCTTTGGGTACTGATGTGTAAATCTGTTAGAATTGAATCTGAATCTGAAAATTCGTTACTTTATATTATTGTTTTTATAAATGTTTGAATGACATGGTGTTATATTATTTTTCAAATATATATAAATCTGTACTTCCGCTCTCTCAACGCTTTTTCTTCCGTTGTCCTCATGTTGATGATATAAATGAATTAAACGTATGTGCACTTTGAAATGTTTCCTTCCCTGCGTTTTATTGAGCATCATTTATTATCAACATCAGCTATTCCCAACCTTGTATCAATGGTTATTTACAAGAAATGAACCATGGTGATATTTTGCTCCTATAACAAGGCAGTTGTATAGGGTTCTACGTCATGTACGTTCTACAAGTTCTTCGAATTTTTTAGAACCTTTGTCTGTTTTAATCTAAACGAAAATAATTCACTGTACATGTATTTTTACATTGCAAATATACCATCATTTTATTTGATGTTAGTTTTTGTTTATGATTGATTATAGAAATAAAGTCTGTGTGTAGATATCAACATCGAGTAAAGAAATCAATGATGTCGAGATCCTTGTTAATTTCTCACACAATATTTTGTCTTTTTATAATCGGAAAAACACGTGAAAGATGGAACATGTTATTACATAATTATGTGTTGAACTTTTATGTCACACATTCTATCTTTGTCATTTAAAGAAAAATCTCAGATCAAGACTTATGTTATTTAGATTCAGATTGATGAAAAAACGAAGAATGCCAAGAGGAGTTAAAGGCGCTGTCAAGATGAATATGTAAGAAAGTGTATACCACGGACGCTATTTTTCTGCACAGTGTGCCTATGTAGGCCATTTCGTTAATTCTATGTTCTTTCAGCTTACTAAACGTTGATTTTGCAGCGTGATATATCCACGTCTTAAATTATGTACACCATTAACAACTTAGATAGCATTTCAGGATCTGGCAGTTGAATGTCTCTTCTCCCATCATTTAGCCAGTATTAACTTAATATTTTAAGAGTGTAAAAATCTTACATCAATCTGTACATAGTAATTTTAATCCATTTTAAATCAAAATCGTAATTTTTTAGAGAAAAAATGAGAGAAAAACCCGGAATGTTCAAAATGTTTAAAGAAGCTTGATATGGACTCTCGAATATACACCACTCAGATGCCTGACAAACGTAAGTTAGATTCCAGTACTATTGTGCCGAGACTCTTGAGTACTCCGGAACGACTTCACTTTAGAGGGTTTAAGTAGCTGAAATCATTCAAGCTTGACACCCAAACAAAAACACTCACATCTAATAACTGCTTTTAAGTTATGTAATATGCAAAAATCAAGCTACCAAAATACCCCTGCCCATTGAAAATGTCACTGATGTCCCATGCATGAACCAGATAAGAAGGGGGGTAATGTATAGAAAATATTCAGAGGTATTTTGCACAATTTCTTACGAAGTGTCAAATGAAAACACTTGATTCTTCGCATGGAGTCCTCGTATCTCTCAACCAGTTCTTTGTGGAGGGGTTAACGGATAGTGTGAGAGAGAAAGAGAGTAAAACGTTTATGTCGAGCTCTACTTTGTAAAGATCCAAGGATGACCGACAAAGATATTCTTGTTTAATTTTCCCCTTGGTAAATAGAGATCAAAATAATCGTTTTATTCAGAGAAGCACTTTGGGGCGTACAGGTGAGCTGGGGTACAATAAAACCGGAATTACTCGTACATCTGCCCCACAAGAACCGGTAGAACATTATTTTAACAAAAATTAGGACGAAAATCAATTTTAAAATTGATTTTAAAATTGATTTTGCATTTATTTATAGATTTATTTTATTCAATGAATAATTTTCGGAGCGTAATGTTAATCAGAAGCATTTTGTTATCAATTTTGTCATCATGAATAATGCAAGCAATATAAGTATTATTACAACAAACTTCAGTCACATACTGAAAGATGTGCCGTATGCAGGATTGCACTTAAACGGGGCGGGCTGGGATAGGGTTAAAACAAGTTTGTAATTTTCTTTCCGCATGCAAGATGCCATGAAACTAAATAGTTGATGCAGCCAAAACAAGATCGGCATTTATATAGACAAGATAATAATAAGTACGATATGCTTTATTGACGGTTTTATGTTTGGTAAGTTTTGAATAAAATAAAATACATAATAAGTTACAATAAACATATTCGTTATGGGGTAAAAATATAAAAATTAAAATTAAAATCTAGATGGGATGTAAAATCATAATTTGTCATTCACATAGGTGTTGTTAGATCTTCAAAGTAGACGAAAGTGTATATCTTCAGAAATTATAGCCCCATAAGATGTTGAGTCTCTAAGGAATTTCAACTTTTAGATAAAGTCACTTAAATTTCTGTTATGAATTCGAGCTCCGGAAGAAAAGTGACATGGAGCACCTTTTGTGAAAGTTATTCTATTTGAAACGTGTCTGTACATAATAAAGGATTTTGTAGCATTGGGGAGTGTATAGTCAAGGATGATGACAATATGTGGTTTGTAAAGATCAAACCGAGTCGACTTAACAGCTTTCCAGCTCATTGAATTATCAGAAGTAAAAAGTAACATCCTTCTTGTAACCTTTATGAAAATGAAGAAACCTTTATATTCATCTGAATACTCCAATTAGTACCAATAACAATGCTCACGTTTGTCACAAACCACTGAAATGTTGAGTTCCTACCAAATGAGGCACACATTCACACGCACACACATACACACACACACACACACACACACCTATACACACACATTCACACGCACACACACGCGCGCACACACATACACAGACACACACACACCTATACACACACACATTCACACGCACACACACACCTACATACACACACACATACACATATATACACACACACACACAAACACATGCACACACATATAGCTAGAACTGAATTCCACACATCAGGACCATAATGCCGAACATGACATTATTCGTCATGATGTGACCAAATATCAATAATCAATATCGATAACGATTTTAAATGACAATCCATTGATAGAACGTTGAAATTAAACAGATATCCAAACATTATCATAAACATTGACGTAGCTGCCCCTAATATCTGAGTACGTGAATGGCTAAAAAAGGCAAAACTCAAGAATGTCTCGTATTTCAATGTTTGTTTTAGCGCAAGTCTTATGCTTTCATCCCCTTCAGACATGGATCATGGCTAGGGTGCTGCTAAATGGGTTTAGAAGCTCCTCAGAGCTGAACCGGCCCTTGGAGGATTGGTTGAACTTCAGGTTGGATGTTGAGACTGACAGGAGTTCAGATGAAGTCATCGTCTGAGGTGGTAGAGATCACAAACACGATGATAGATCAGGAAGACGTCTGTCATCCCAGTCAGAGAGTAAACCAAGAACCTAATGTTCTTCTCTTTCCGTCCCTCTGAA
>BQKZ01001915.1:12561-27418 GCA_036244855.1 Temnopleurus reevesii | reverse complement strand
CCCTACCTCTAGTTCTGGTCGTGTTAATTCAATACAATATCATACATAAACGCCTACCTCTAGTTCTGGCACCCCTACCTCTAGTTCTGGTCGTAATTATTCAATACAATATCATACATAAACGCCTACCTCTAGTTCTGGTCGTAATTATTCAACACAATATAATACATAAACACATACCTCTAGTTATCGCACCATACCTCTAGTTCTGGTGGTTTTAATTCAGTACAATATAAACAAAATATTATATTATCTCTGGCCCAGTAACTCTGGGTAGTTGTGGAAGCGGGTAGCTCGCGCCCGAGCCCCGTGTTTCTACGAGCCCCGAAGTCTTGAAGCGATTTACAGGGTAAATGAATATTTATAATGACGTCATATATCCTAAGCCACGCCCCTGCTCCTAGTTCTGGCATTCGATTGCTACCCAACCTTATTCCTGGCGAAGACCGTCCTGAAATTAGCGGCCCGCTAGATTTTCCCGCGCTTGAGAAATAACGACCTGATCAGCCCTTCCGTCCTCTTGCTTAAGTTCCGTACTGTCAATGACAACGGAGAAGTGTTTTGAACCATCGTTTCCATTTTGACGAATCTCGGACATCGGAAGTAATTAGACCAGTGCTGACCTCTTTAGTAGTCTCTTTTTTCAGGCTATACATTGATTTTATTCATTTATTCACCTATTCATTCACTTATAGGCCTACCTGTATACCCACCAATTTTATTCAATTTGATATTCATTAATAGATTCTTTATGTTTATACTTTTTCAAAAAGAATAATAGGTTTAATTTGAATCGTAATGATACGGATTAAGTCAATTTGATGGAGGTATTGCTTGTCGATCGGGGCCATACGGATTTAATTAATGATATTATGGACTTGGTTCGACATATGGCCGTGTGCGTTTTCACACTAAAGCTCCAGTGGACCTACGGCTCATGACGGTTAAACTCGGTTTAAAGATTGTTATTGTACGGGCAACCAGTCGTTCGTAGAGTCATAGATGTATCAAAAGCTTTCTGAAACACAACATGGGTTAGTCAAACTGAAATTGATTCTTTGACGTACGATGTGGGGCAATACGGGACTTCACGCATTGAATTGGGGTTAAATAGACCAGGTAAAAAGTTGATAATCATTCATCTCTCTCTCTCTCTCTCTCTCTCTCTCTCTCTCTCTCTCTCTCTCTCTCTCTCTCTCCCTCTCTCTCTCTCTCTCTCTTTGTCCCTCTCTCTCTCCCCCTATCTCTCCCTTTTTCTCTCTCTCTGTAATTATTTGACAAACAGTCAAATATATTGTTATTTGGGCATATTTTTGTCTATTTTGACACATTTCTTTGCCTTCATTCGGAAAATACATGACACTTCAAATTCTTCGGATTATTACAATTTTGGGCGGTCCTATCGATAAGTGGGACTGCAGTGATATAGACTACACAAGTATACATTTAAAGTAGGTTGGTTTGAATTTATTTTCTTATTTCAACCTTGAATCTGAAACGGAGCCTACCTCACCTCCTGAAAGGATTCGCATAGAGGGCATAAAAGTAATTATCAACAGGTAACAACGAGAGACAAATTCACTCCTTACAGTATTCTGGATCTCCTATTGATATTGCGATGATCTTGAACTCTTGTCTTGTATTGAAGGCCGTCTCCTGTACAGTCAAGTTCAATGACTTATCAGATCCGCTGTAAAGTTATCCCAACAATATATATAAGAACATTATTTGATCTTTCTACAACCCAACAGTGGCGATACAGTTGCACAATTGGTGTTCCAGTAATACAGCTCTAAAGGAACTTATTTTGAATTACAACTTTAATCGTTTCTCTACGAAAGGTAATGCATTTTGTTTCTATCTTATGCCCAAGAAATGAAAGTAATATTAATTCATTAATCTGTGCTATTATACGCTGGTAAACATTCAATCCAGTCAGAATACTGTGCAAATTTCAGCAAAATATAACGACTCGTTCAGACGTTGTGATGTTTCAATGATTTCTTCTAATTGAGATCCGTGCACTGGAAACTTTTGACATAGTCTGTGACGCCATGATGGACATATTTCCATTCATTATGTACGCAATGTTCTTTTTTGGTTGCTTTTCTTTAGTGAATTATTTCGAATACGTACTATTTAATCAATTTGATTCCCCATATGACAAATTTGGCATCAGCTGATACTGGCACGAAACGTTGAAAATTAATTACCTCTGAACGGATTATCAGATTTTTGCTTTAGGCTTTCTTAATTTGTCCATCTTATATTCCTTCCTCTTGTTATTGCCCCGCATGGCAAGAGGTATAATGGGCAATAAATAAATAATATTCCTCTATTGACTGACAGCGAAGTGATCAAAGAGGGGACTTTCCCTGAATAAATGATATGAAGACAACCTGACCTAGTGGCAGGGAAAGGAGATTATATAATTAAATGGATCCAGCAACTGCCGACTCAAAATGACATCTCTTTTAAAATCACTTAACGCCATCTAGTGTCCATTTTTTAACTTCTAAAACAAAATTCATTCCGGACATTTGTTCGGGTTATACTTGAACGGGGGGCGAAATATCTTTCACTTCGAGAAATCACACGGACGTTTATTTCATGCAAACTCTCGAAAACGATGGTTGGGTAATTTTTAGCAAAAAAAAATAGCAAAATGAGTAGAGGAAAAACTGACAGATGGAAACCATTGGTAAAAGTGTGTTGCTGTTGCAGCTACTGTCTTCTTGTTAGTGTTTGTAGTGATGTAAGTGTTGCTGTTGTTTTTGGTGGTGGTGGTAGTCATGTTAGTGGTAGTGATGGTCGCTTGGTTGGTTGTGGTAGCGGCGTTGGTTATGGTGTTGGTGTTAGTTTTCTAAAGATCACGTCACACTCTACCATACCTGACCAGCGTTCATGAAATTCGAAAGACGCTCCGCGACGTCGAAGGTGCTTGTCTTGAGCTTGACGTGCATACGCGTATGGTGTCAGCTAAGCCTCTTTGCGTCGTATTTCTGGAAGCTTCATTGTGCAGTGCTTCTGACTCCTGCCTCTCAACTAGTGGTCTCGTGGGTCGAATCCCATGCATGTTCTTAATTTCCTTCAGCGAAAAAATCACCCACACCGCGCTGCACCCAACCCAGGTGAGGTGAATGGGTAACGGCAGGAATTTTTTCTTTAAATGCAAAAAGCACCCATTTGGCAGCTATTGCTATGGCCGAGTAATGATATAAGATTTGTATCGCACTTTCGAATAAGATGACTAGAGATAGAGAAGGCATCTTTAAATGGTATATATCATTGTCACTATTCCTCATTCATATTGCGCCTTTCAAATTTCATGAACTCTTGCCTATAAACTCAAAGGCGAGAAGGAGTTTTTAAAAAGAAATGTGTAATAAGACCTAAACTGTAGACATTTTCCCTCAGTTGTTATTTTGCAACACCAATAGGGCGTTGTTCTGCTCGAATTCTTAGATGAAAATATACAAGATTGGCCAAAAGGACACTTTGCTTCATCTAGAAGTCTTACGTCAGTACGTGGGTTTAAAATCAACCGATACACAAAGAAGCCTTATAAAATAATATGTCCAATCCTAGTGTGACATGTAATATTCGAATTGCCATCACTCCTTGCTGTTGCTATAACCAAAATAGTCTGTGTGACATCAATATTACACATAACAAACAAATTATTAATTGCCAGATGGGAATAATTCACACTAACTAAATACAAGAGCCACAAGAAGAAAAAAAACTCTATAAAATTAGGAAAACAATCGGTGTATTTCCAAACTTACATGGCATTATGATAAATGCCCTTCCAGCGATGTAGAATATCGTATTTAATATTTCGATTGTCAAAGCATCTTGTTGGCTAAATACCTTATCGTTGCCATGCAAAGATAATTGGTTCATTTTTTCCTAAATAGCGAGTGTTCTGGACTTCATTGGATGGTTACATGAAGCCATATAAGACATATTATTGTACATGTATTACCAGATATTGTGTACACTTTGGAACTATGCAAAGAATGCTCTGACATTTTATGTATAATATGGTCATGATATCACTAATTAAAGGCAGCACGACTCATTACGCCCAAATCGTTCAAAGAAAAAGCAATACTTTAGTAGAATTAAAAATAGAAAGGAAAATTATATACAAATCATTTTTTAAATCAAATGTCATTGCTTCGTTGCTAGGGCACTCTAAACCCGGTCGGACAACTGGAAATACACATTTTGTTAGTCTGCCAAGCATTATACGTCGATTTCAATAATTTTCGGCATACATGGTACATGTCCATATATATATGTTTAAAAATTAAAAAAGGATGATAATAAAAGAGTATAATTTCTACCGCAATTCATGAAGGCCCACAATACAAATAACCTCAATAGTAAAAATCCATCTGCTCATGGCATAAATTGTGGACCAATCCATGAATTTGTTGGGTATTTTTATAATAAGATGATGATTATAATGATGAGGATGATAATAATAATAATAATAATAATAATGATGATGATGATGATGATGATGATGATAAAAATGAAGAAATGGAGAAAAGGAGACAGAAGAAGAAAGGAAAAGGTAAGAGAAGAATAAGGAGACGATATCAATGGTATTGGTGGTTATAATGCTGCTGAGCCTATTGCTAATCATGATGATGTTGTTCATGATTTTGATGATTGCCATGCTTATGATGACGAATACAATGATGAATTCAGATGATATCAGATGCCGTTGGTGAATATGAAGACATGATGATGATGATGATGATGATGTTGATGATGATGTTGATGATGATGATGTTGATGATGATGATTATTATTATTATTATTATTATGATGATGATGATGATAAATATGGAAAAATGGAGAAAAGGAAACAAAAAAAAGTAAAAGGTAAGACAAAAAATAAGGCTAAAACGATGACGATTGTACTGCAGCTGCTGTGGCTGCTGCTATTCATGATGATGATGATGATGATTTTGATGATGATGATGATGATGATGATGATGATGATGATGATGATTTTGATGATGATGATGATGATGATGATGATGATGATGATGATGATGATGATGATTACCATGCTTATGATGACGAATACGATGATGAATTCAGATGATATCAGATGCCGTTGGTGAATATGAGAAGATACACAGACTAAGATGATCTACATTCCCCTGAAAACTGAACCGCCAAATCTTGTGAAGATGCGCGCCATCTCTTAATTGCTCGTTAGTCAATGATTGCTGATGAGGGAGAAACGTTTGATATCCCTCTGTGTATTCTATATCCCTAATGATGGAAGGATGATTATAAGGGTCATTTAACCTTTAACATTTCTTAATTCACAGGTTACAACACCACTCAAGTAGCTTCTATCTGATTGACAGCTAGCGCGGAGATGAGAAATGAAGCCTTTCAGTTCAGCTTGGATGATGGTACATGGGATGAAGAGAGAGCGGGGGCGGAGTCGACGGCCTATCCTCAAGGCTCCCTTAGGGATGAAGCTGCATCATCCGTGTTGATCAACACTTCAGGTGTTATACCAGTCACATCCTCATCAGGGAGTGAGAAAGAAGACACAGAAGTCATCAAGCATCTCCCCTTGGGCCTCAACACCTCATCTCCTCCTCGAGCCATGGAATCTGAAGACATCGCTCTGTGCTCTCTCATTCCTCCCACCAGCCCAGATGACATCGTGCTCTTAGAACAAACTGGAGCTAAGATGAATGGTAAAACCTGGCCGCAGAATGGGAAAGACAAGCAGGTGCTGGTTGGTGATGATGCCGTACCTCCCCCGGTGATCAACATCGAAGACTCGCCTGAGCCACCAATGGCTGAGAATGGATACCACGAGCTCAACGGAGATAGTCGCATCACTCATGTGAGACCGTCCGACATCAATGGATCTCGACACGATGTCGGTCGACCAGGAGGTGATCGAGCAGTATGGGGAAAGAAAGCTGACTTTCTTCTCTCAGTGATCGGGTTTACAGTTGATCTAGGAAACGTCTGGAGGTTCCCTTACATTTGCTATAAAAATGGTGGAGGTATGTTTACATACGTTTAGGATTATCATATGCTTTTACAGTTATTTTTTTGGTTTTCCCAATCTTTTTTTTATTAATTTGAACACATCGACAAAGATAAACATTGATATATAACCTTCTAATATCAGAAGGCGTTATACTTTTTTTCAGATATGCTGAATAAATTGAGTGGATTATTTATATCTTATTTGGAATCGAAATATTTCAGAAATAGGACAAAATAAGAAAAAAACGTTCCTACTTGTTCCGAAGTAATTCATCCATCATATTCCATCATCATTATCTGTGAAATTACACGCAACTTTAAGTTAGAGTATGGAATAGCTTTTAGGCAAATCATTGAATAATTTCCCTTATTTCGAAACAACATGAGAAAAATCGATGTGAAAAATCAAATTTATAGGAAGCTCTACATGATTGGTTTTCGAACGCCCTTGTCATTCCTATTCAATATATTTGGAAGAAAATGATCACATGGGCTCTTTATTTTAAAGCCAAATTCCACAACAATCATGACAATCCTATAATATTAACAGGACGTTAAATTCCTGTCATATCGGTATCAAAATCCTAATACAAGAATAATATTTTGCATTAATCATTAAATATGAATATCGTATGATTATCGTAGCATGTACGGCGTAAATTAGGGAGAATAACATTGGACAGGAAAGAAAATGTAATAAAACGAAAGAGAGAGGAAAATTCGAAAGTGATGCAGAAAGATATTTACCATTGCTATTCGGACAATATATTTTGTCTCATCACCCTCACGCACGACTAAACACCATCGATCTGAAAATTTCTTGCTCGTCAGTTTGTTTATTTGTTAATATATAATAATATAATATACAAAACATATATGGATAAAAGTATACACAAAACGACGGATAGCCCATTTCAGCGGTATTTACAAAATATCGCTGTTCTTCCATGGGTTCCTTACAACAAAATTAATACATTTTATACATAAAACAATAACGTTAAACAAAAAAAAACTTATTAGCTTATTGAACATCATAATTATAAATTATCAGTGAGTGTTGAATTTCATAATTCTTTAGTTAAAAACTTCATTCAAGTCAGTCTCCTTCTTCTATTACTTCTTTCTCCTTCTTCTTTTCTGGAACCCAATCCTTTAAGATGTGGGATTGCTTGGTTCTAGATTAACCGATCATGCCACACCCCCTTCATTTGCACACATTACGCTTATGCTTACTACTTGTTGTGTACCTCAGATATGCCAAAATAATAACCTCTATGAAGTACGTTGGTCGAATGTAGTATAGAATATTTAATTCAAATAAAAATCTATTCTATCATAATTCATCTTGACACCAACGGTATCGCGATACTCCTAGCGTATTCCCGTACCACACACACACAAAAAAAAACATTGTAATAAAAGCACATACAGTGCGCACTTCAATACACTGCCACACCATGTGGAATACGCACTGAGAGAGACTCTTGCGCTATTGGTCAACGAGGGGTTAACGGCTGTTTCGAATTTTGAACGCACGGTCCATTAATTCGAGGCCCGAAAAGAAGAATTATTATTGGAATAACTATAAATGCGCCTATCATGACCAATATTTGTGCTTATTGGTTGGTGATAAGTTCTAACATTTAGTACTCTACAACATAACACAACAATCTTGGAAAGTCAAATTTTAGGCTGCAAAAGAAGTATCCTACCTTTAAGAGATCCCAAATAATTACTTCCAGAAGATCGTGGGGGAACGAGCATTTGCTTACTCAGGCCCTACTCTGTGGAATGCCCTTCCACAGAGTCTGAAAACCTTAACATCATTATCTTCCTTCAAGGGCAACCTTAAGACTTATTTATTTAAGAGTGCCTTTTGACTTTCCTGTTATTTCTTTTCTGTAATGAATTTGCTCTGAGCGCCTTGAGCACCTAACCAGGGTGGAAAGTGCGCTATATAAGACACATGTATTATTATTATTATTATTATAACATAACGATGTGTGCGATTGAGGCTGTCAGTCAAAATTTACAATAATTCACCTTCTACTTATGGGAGAGTCAATACCTTTTTGAATGATTATGTCAATAATTTTTCTGTTATGAATTACTCTGGCACAATTATTATTTGTTTTTTTTATACGCGTTGTATATCACTGGAATTTTGTCTCTAATGAATCTAGTACACTTTGAATAGTTCTCCGAGTTCGAAAAATATTTTGTCGCTCGGGTTATATTCAGTTGCAATGATGATGAGCTGTTTTGGCTTTAAAAAAAAATAAACACATGTGTGCAATGTAGGAATCGATCATCTATCAACAATCATTGCAAGTGGGTTTCTTTAATGTTGAGTTTGATTTGAGGAAGAAGGGTGATAGGGCCTTTTCCCTGACTCTAAAAATAACATTTTAATTAAGACGCTGGGGAACTCGAAATAAAGATACACCGGAAATGATTGCATATTCTTTGTTTAGCTCAGAAGGTATAAATTTAGACATTTGCTTTGTTTTAATCTGTTACAAGAGGAGATGATACTCCCACGACTGCAATTAGGCCTCATTAAACTTGCACGCAAACATTGTTCTTCTGTACTTCAGGGATAAGTGAGGCCATACAATACAGCATTGTTACTGGAGGAATGATACCATATACAGATATATGGTGCCTGTAAAATAATGTAAAACAGACTGTGTATCTGTTTTTTTTACCGTGTTTAAATAAAATCTATCTATCTATCTATGTAAGTAAACTTATGATAAATATTAATCGTTAGTCTATGGGGAAATATGTACAAAAAATATACGATTAATGGCAAAATTAATCGTATATCTTTATGTTACAGGCCCATGGCATCTCAATACCTCCTGCATAGAATTTGTTTGGGCTTGATACTCCTTTAAATGTCTCAGTCGTGGATTATAAATGTACAATTCTATTGATAACTTAATTAAAATTTCTTGAACTTAACTTTGAAGGAATTTTATAAAGCTTACTTTTATTGTCTTATGAAATGGTGTCTTACATGCATTAAAAAAAAAACGAAAATGCGCCATGTTTATTTAAACGTTATGGGCACCAGGCAGCTGTGCGCCTAGATCTAGGAAAAAATTAATCGTATTTGTGTGAAACATCCATAATTCTATCTCCATATATATATACATGTATACGGTTACTACAAAAGATTGACCATTCACATTGGTTTCACATGTTGAAATGTGTGAATTATATCTTTTTCATGAGGAACAACAGTTAACAAATATTCCTAATTCTGAAATTAAAACATCTAATCAGTAGATTTAATGAATCAACAAGGAGTTTTCTTTACATTATGATCATGAACTAAAATTTAGATAAATAATAGTAAATTGGTAATAATCTCTTCACGTTATATTTAAAAGAATCATGATAAAACGCTTATAAAAGAAGTGTTAATTGAAAAAAAATTAATGAATTAAAATGACAGTATATATAATAACGGTAACACCACTGTTTAACAAGATAAAACATTCGATATTTGATCATAGCTAAAGGACTTCAAGACAGTGGCCTAAATTTTAAGGAAGCTTGGATGAGACATCTTATAAATGCTCTGATAAGTTCTCTGAGCACTCTGCAGAATGCAAAAATAATATGTTTTGTGGTTCGATTTTTCACCAGGAAGGTGCTACATTGCACTAAAAAAGGTGCTCCCAGTGTTGCATCTGTTATCACTTATAAACGTGTAATGTTGCACCTTTATTCCTATAGTTTGTATCATCCAGATCCAATGGCGTTGGAATATAATATCGTTAAACAGTTTTACGGAGGCTATCTATGATGATAATAATGAACATGCAATTTATTGAGTGCGCATATCCACTTTGTAATGTTACATTCGTTTTAGCTCGGCGTAATAAAAACGCCCAAGGTATTTCAACGAGTATGTAATTCTATCAGGTACTCTTTTCCCTCACCTTGACGGCGTTTCACCGAGTTGCGAAAGACTTTTAGAACAGCTTAACGCACGACTTGTATCACTTCTTGTGCTGAATGATCGAGAATATTATGCGTATTAGACTCGTTAACGTACTCCATTTTTTTCGCAAAGTCGTGCGTAACTTTAAAAAACGATTTGGTGAAACACCACCCATGTTTAGCGCAGGGCAATGCGGATGAATTCACACTATGAATGGGTTTCGAACCGCGGCCCTGTCAAAGCCACTACACCAGTACTCTTCCACAAAGTAAAATGAAAGTGTTTCGGCGCCAACGTCATGAAAGTGTAGGCAGGTTAGCTTCAGAGATTCAAATTATTCCAAACCATATCGTGTTTTGCCATGGTTACAGGTGCCTTCCTAGTGCCCTACGCAGTGATGGCCATCTTTGGTGGGGTACCATTCTTGTATATGGAGATGGCTCTAGGGCAGTACCAGAGGACGGGTTGCATCACGGTGTGGAGGAGGATATGTCCTATCATGGAAGGTGAGGCTTGATGATGAAGTAGTGAAGATGATGGTGGTCGTTGTGGTGGTGGTAGTGGTGGTGGTGGTGGTGGTGATGTTGTTGTTGCTGTTGGTGGTGGTGTTGGTTTTGGTGTGAGCAATAATTGAAGTATTGATGGTTTTCATGGCAACTGATGGCGGTGTTGGCTGTGGTGGCGGTGGCTAGATGATGATGGTGGTGGTTGTGGTGACGATGGTGACAATGATGTTGTTCCTGTATATGGAAATGGTACCAGAACAGTACCAGAGGACAGGTTGTATCACGGTGTGGAGGAGGATATGTCCTGTTGTGGAAGGTGAGGCTTCAGTATGAGTTGGTGGTGTTGATGATGGCCGGAGGAAATGATAGTGCTGATTGTGGATATGCTCTCTAAATTACTATTATTGAAAGGTCAATCTATTAGATTGTAGTCAGGGACCAATCTAAATTAAATCCCGTTTTGGATTGTTCACTGACTCCTATCTATTATATTGAATTTTCAATCCTAGCAATTTCGAGAGTGGTTTTAATGGTATTGTTGATGAGTTGGAGGTGTCTGTGCTTGTGGTAGGGATGGTTGTGTTGTTCTTAGTGGTGGTGGTGGTGATAGTAGTTTTTGTAGTGTTAGTGTTGGTAATGATGCTGACTTTATACTTTATGTGTCATAAAGGTGTTTGTTTTTGCGGTGATGATGATGGTGATAGTAATGATGAGGATGATGACGACAACAACGACGATGGTGATGTTGTTCTTGGATATATATGTGGAACTATGACAGTACCAGTGCTCTGGTTGCCTCACAGTCTGGAGAACGATATATTCCATTATGGTAGGTGATTGTTTTTTATTGGATAGTGGTGGTGGGGGGTGATAATGGTGTTGGGGTGGTGGTGGTGGAGATAAAGGATGACAGATGACGATGGTAGAGGTGGTTATGATGATGAATGTGGTAGTAGTAGTAGTGGTGGTGGTGGTGAAGGTGAAGGTGATGACGACGATGATGCTGATGATGATGATGATGATGATGATGATGCTGACGATGGCGATGACGACGACGTCGATGATGATGCTGATGATGACGAGAAGGAAGATGCTGATGATGATGATGATGATGATGATGATGCTGACGATGGCGATGACGACGACGTCGATGATGATGCTGATGATGACGAGGAGGATGATGCTGATGAGGATGATGTTGATGATGATGATGATGATGCTGACGATAACGATGACGTGACGACGACGATGATGATGATGATGATGCTGCTGCTGCTGCTGCTGATGATGATGATAATGATGATGCTGACGATGACGATGACGATGACGACGATAATGATTATGATGATGATGATTATGATGATGATGATGATGATGATGATGATGATGATGATGATGATGATGATGATGATGATGATGCATTGGAGTTATAGAGGTTGCAATAACGAGGATGAATCTCGTGTGTGTCATTATTAATGAGAAAAAAACTAATTTTTATCTCATTCATGATGACTTTGGCGGATGATTTACCTGAAAATCCATCAATATATCCAACAGCTGATTCTCTTCATATTTTCTTCAAACAGGTATTGGCTATGCAATCTGCATTATAAACTGCTATGTTGGTTTCTTCTACTCAACGATCACTGCCTGGGCTGTTTATTACCTCATTGCCTCCTTTGCGACCACCCTCCCATGGACAACCTGTGACAACTATTGGAACACTGAGTTCTGCGCTAGTCCTTTTGAAGACAACTTCACCAATACGAGTGTCACCCCTGCTACCGAGTTTTTCCAGTAAGTTTCCTCATAGACATGACATTGTCAATTAAAAAAAATAACCACGATATAAACTTTCCTTCAAATAAAGTTGGTTATGGGACAAGAAAGATCTGTACGCCGTGTATTCAAATGAGCGGACACAACAATTTCATAACACAATGTATATGAAAAAACTGTAGTCAGAACAAAATGTTGGCTGTATATGTCGCTGACGTTCCAATGAATAAATTACAAATTACAAACCGTTTACGATTTCAATAGCATTACAAAGGACTATTAAATTGGCGTTCGACTTAATTTTACGGAAATAGACTACATAGTGTTAGAAATAATTTCTCTGATAGATTTTCTTTGTTAATAGCGGTCAAACCGATCTTTTACGACGCTCACAGACTACAACCACGTAGTCTCGCCGAATACATGAAGAAGATTTAGTGGATCTCTCTGTTTCCCTTTACTTTCATAACTAATATTTTACATTTACGTATGATTTTGAAAACTTAATAATTCGACAAAATAATACGTATTAGTATTGATTTGTATCTTATCAGAAATGAAATAAATGATATGGGTCCTGTAACATAAAAGATGCAATTAAACTTGCAATAAATATTTATCGTAAGTCTAGGGCAAAATGTGTACCAAAGAGATGCAATTAATTGCAAGATTAATTGCATCTCTTTTATGTTACAGGCCCATGATGTGATATATGTGAAATAGATCTATGAGAAAATAATGCATCAATCGATATTGCTCTTTTGTTAATTCATCATGATGATATTTGAAATTGTTCTAATTTCATTGTTTAACACCTACTATCATGTTTTTTCACCATCTTAGACGTCAGGTCCAAGGGTTGCACCTATCGACTGGTATAGATGATCTAGGAGGCTTGAAGTGGGAGCTCGTTCTCTGTCTCGCTCTTCTATTCACTATTACGTTCTTCAGTATCTGGAAGGGAATCAAGGCTTCTGGCAAGGTACTATCATAAGGAAGGATCACACTTAGCGGGTGTCGTTCAAAAGTTGCAATTGATCGCAAGTTGGAGTTGATCAGAACGCGCCAATCAAACACCTTATTTCATGCGCGTCTTCTTCAATGAGCATACCATGCGCGAATATAAATGCGCTTTCCAATTTGCAACTGATTTGCGATTGATTTGCGCTCTATTGCAACCTTGTAGCAACATCCTCTTCGATAGTCCCTTGACTAGGGATTTAGACTTCCTGAAACTAGGTCGACTTACACCTTTGCCTTATAGCCTGCGTCGGCCCAGCGTTTTTGGAAATTAAAACGCTTCCTTGACGCACAAAGACGCAGATCATACGGTGGAGTGACGCTCGTTGAGCGCAAGCCGAACGTCAGTCCACTGTCTGATCTGCGTATGCTGTCCGTTAATTTCCAAAAGCGCGAGGCCGACACAGGGCATAAACGCAAAGGTGTGAGTCGATCTTATGGTTTCGGAAACTTCGATAGTCCCCCTGGCAATATAAGGATTTAGACTTAAAAGTTTCGTTCAGCTGTTCAGTGTAGACGCTCTTAGATTCTGAAACTACGACCAAACCATAACGCTATGAAACATCAAACAAACAATATGATTTTGCATTGTTTCGTCAAGATAGATATATCTGAGTATATTGTATAATGATGTCTGAACATTCATTGATTATTGTGTCTTTGTTTCTGTAGGTGGTATGGGTTACTGCTACTCTACCTTACTTCTGTCTGGTCGTGCTACTCATTCGAGGTGTGACATTGAAGGGAGCTCATAAGGGCATCATTTACTACCTCAAACCGGAATGGCATCTCCTACTCAATGCTGATGTATGTATGCTCTTTCGACCCAAATCCTCTAATTCCTCAGTCACATAGAAAACGCAATTCGACACGAGTCAACATGATTATCAATCAATGGAGGTGTTTCACCGAGATAAGAAAGACTTTAAGAACGACTTTATGTTCGACTGGTATCAGTTCTTGCGCTAAATGTGCGTAACAGTGTGAAACATATACGCGCAAGAAGGGATACCAGTCGATCTTAAAGTCGTTCTTAAAGTCTTTTCTTATCTTGGTGAAACACCGCCCTGTAGAGTTCTCTGTGATATAAGTTATGCCTCACTTTTTGTTCAGAGGCAGTTAATCAGAATTGTTACGATTACATTTTACGAAGTGTCGTGTTTAATCGCGATTTATTTGTGACTGGGGTTGAATACTTGCTAAAGGCTGACTAACACCTTTGCGTTTTTAGCCTGCGTCGGCCTACCGTTTTTGGAAATTCAAAACGATCTCTTGACGCACAAAGACGCATGTCATACGGTGGACTGACGCTCATCGAGCGCAAGCCGAATGTCAGTCCACCGTCTGATCTTCGTATGCTGTACGTCCAGAGAGCGTTTTTAATTTCCAAAAACGGTAGGCTGACGCAGGCTAAAAAGGCAAAGGTGTGAGTCGGCCTTTAAGAATGAGTATATACACATGGGTATATAAATCAAAAGAATATGTGCACACGCACAGATACACACACACACACACAACACACACACACACATACACACACACATACACACACACA
>BQKZ01001914.1:34490-49283 GCA_036244855.1 Temnopleurus reevesii | reverse complement strand
GCACTTGGCATTTCAAAGAATAAATATTCCTGCCAGGTACCCATTCACCTCACCTGGGTTGAGTGCAGCCCAATTTGGATGAATTTCTTGCTGAAGGCAATTGACGCCATGGGTAGGATTCGAACCTACGACCCTCTAGTTGAAAGGCGAGAGTCACGACCACTACACCACGGCGCCTCCACATGAAAAAATATTGTCGTATAAATACAGGAACAAATCAAGGCTTGTTTGATTGAAGTACTGTAACTACAGTTGTAAGAATTAAGGAAGTATTAAATTCCACAAAATAACATACAATGTATTATGGGTAAAACAAAGTCAAAGAAACCACATACAACTGACTCTGACTTTTTTAAAGATCTAACTGTACTTTGAATAGAACGCTAAATGGAAAAAAAACATGCTGGTTTGTTGTAAGTACTGTAACTAAATCA
This sequence comes from Temnopleurus reevesii, assembly GCA_036244855.1. NCBI lineage: Eukaryota > Metazoa > Echinodermata > Echinoidea > Temnopleuroida > Temnopleuridae > Temnopleurus > Temnopleurus reevesii. The sequence continues at coordinate 48,849 of BQKZ01001914.1, read as the reverse complement.
AAGAGATAATATATCCTTCCAAATAACAAGCGAAGTGTTCTCTGTAAAGTAAAGTTGAGGAAAATTTGCAGGTACCCTTAACTTTGACTTTCTTACAGCACTGACGGTAGCTTTTAATAGAGTGTTAAAAGGCGAAAATAAAGGTTTGTTTCATTGAAGAACAACAATATTGATGACTACCTAAACATGCTTTGAGCTAGGAAGCTGACATCTTGCTTCCATACTTTACAACAAAATTAAAAAGCTAAAATTACATGGACACACGTTATGTTCACTTTCAACCAACTACAGGTAGAATGGCTTGAAAAATATGAAAAAATTTAAAATATCTAAAAATTTTCAACATAATTTGTTGAAATTTATTGCATTTTATCCTTCCCACAAATATTTACAAAGTTAAGAACAGCTTAAGCTGAGAAATAAATAGAAATATATACATCGTATTAAAAGTACCAACTTACATGTACTAGATTTCAATGTCATACAAAAGTAGCTTCACTTTATAAACTTGTATAGCACTTAACAAGCTACCATGTATAATTACTAACCAGTCATTTGATTTCGAACTAGTCACTTACAGTTGTTTCCTAATGGTACCCTAGGTACATTTAAGTGAGAGGGGCAAATGTGAATGAATTTCTGGCCATGAAATTTTGGTCTGCGTCAAGAATCAAAACAAGAAATCTTGTGATTCGACGTCCCAGGACGCAACAACTTTAGTTTGAAGGGATTGGCGGTGAAAATATCAGATCATAATGTGCAAACCCAGACCCAATACCTGGCAGTTTATTCAGTGTGACTTACTAGTAGAAGTAACTGTGTATGGGATGAAGTCTGGAATAGCTACAGGTATGGGCAGGGCTACCTGCTTTATTTGGCAGGCAGATTGGAGCTATGCTAGACTTGTCCTCAAGACAGGTATAGTTGTTCCTACTATTAGGTACTACGTAACCTTCCTGTGTTGAGTCAATGTTTCCAGCATTACAGCTTACTTTAATTTGACTAATGCCCGATAGAGGTACTTTTGTGAACATTCTTTGCTCAGCAGGTTACAGCACCATCAGTTAATGTCATCATGGAGCCTTTCCTCTCAAGGTTTAGCAAATGCAACAGCCATGTCATTGGCCACTCCATGGTCCCTCTCAGTCTGAGGGTCTGCCAAACCTCAGGATTTGGAGCATAGTCTGGTTTAATGCCAACTCTCTGACAATCCAGAACTATTTGTGAGACCACACTTTGACATTACATGTAGGTGCTAGCAGGTCCCTTTCAATACAAAGGTATCACAGCCTATCACAGCAGAGTAGTTGGAACATTGTCTGGCTGCCCCGACCATATTCCCACTCTGCAGAACTATCCAGAGATGCCACAAGGGTAAGATGAAATTTCCTGAAATAGTGAGAAAATTGCCTGAAAATTGCCAATTGCCTATACTTTTCTACACAAGCATCTCACCATATTTCCTGAAATCAGGAAATTTCCTGAAATGTGGCATCTCTGACTATCGGTGTATCAACACTTGAGCATGCTTGCTTTGAACCTCCCCATACCAAAACATTCAAATCAAATGTACCAGTGGAACTTCATTGAGGCTTTTATTGCTTTTATCTTTCAGCAACATTTACTGGACGGGTCCATTTTGAAGACAATCGCTTGATAAGCTAACATTTTCTTTTCATTGCTCATAAGAACGTGGTGTTTTCTGGTAGATCTCTATTCCGTCCCCTTGCTTCAAACAGTTGCCTGATGAGGGCAGCCTTCTCCTGTTCCAGTTTGGAGATGCGTTCACTCTTTGATGACACCTCCTGCAAGTGGCAAAATAGAGTAGAGAAAATGATAGGTAAAAAGACTGTTCCATCCAAAACAATTTTATTTTCCCATGTTAGAGCTAATGAAATCAGGTTTAAATCATCAAACAAATATTCTGTCCTAAACTTGCTAAAAATTGGGAACAAAACTTGTTAATTAACGCAAGCATCCAGAAGTACTTATGTAGTAAATTTAGGAAATAGTGAAATTGTGTTTATAAAATATGGCAGATACAGTGCTCAGAATATAACTTTGAGTAAAACACCTGATACACTACATGTATGCAAACCAATACACCCGTAACTGAAAAAGGAATTTAATTTGAAGGAACAAAAGAAGAAAAAAAAAACAAATAGGAGTGAACAGAAAGATTATTGAGAAAACTAGGAAGATTATAAATCATTGAAATGACCCATAAATTTTTCCCAAATGGTATAAAATTCATACTGTTTTCTTCAATTTCCGTATGGTTTGGAGGTCTGAGTGATAACACTGACATGTATGCAGAAATTTCAACTTTTTGTTTATCGATGAGGACATTAATTGAATCTAGTTTATTCAGCTGACATACAAAAGACANTCTAAAATATTTCCATGGTTACTACTACATGTAAGCAAACCAATACCCCCGTAACTGAAAAAGGAATTTAATTTGAAGGAACAAAAGAAGAAAAAAAAAACAAATAGGAGTGAACAGAAAGATTATTGAGAAAACTAGGAAGATTATAAATCATTGAAATGACCCATAAATTTTTCCCAAATGGTATAAAATTCATACTGTTTTCTTCAATTTCCGTATGGTTTGGAGGTCTGAGTGATAACACTGACATGTATGCAGAAATTTCAACTTTTTGTTTATCGATGAGGACATTAATTGAATCTAATTTAGTCAGCTGACATACAAAAGACAGTTGATCCGAACCTCTCCAGATAGTTTGTAGATATTTCATTCAATCAATGAAACAGCCTTGTATGTATCAATTTAATGATTTTTTTGGTGTTGGGTAGACAAATAATTGAAATAATTCTTGCCTTTTATGCATCAACCCTCTATTCATGGCTGTTCAATGAAAATGAATCCATATCAAAACAGAAATATGGGTCATAAATGCACCAATTTTTCCAATAGACTGAACAAGATAATCTCTATAAAACATCACGTCTACGACAAAAATAGTTTTTTCAAAAATAGATAATCCTTTTGGCTTTCATGGTCTAGTTGCTATCAAATGGGATTTGATGGTAAACCAATGCAAGCTAAAGAACTTGTATTGATACTCTTCACAAACCAATAATTCCCCCCACCCCTCCTCCAAAAAAAAGGAGGATTTACCACTTTCAATGGTATTATAATTTTTGCTTTTCTAAATGAGAATTTGAACAAATCATTCATAACAAGCTCAAGTTCATCAAGTCATATATTCCACATGTCTGAAAAACAGCCCATTTTATGCAGCGAAATTTTTATATCAAATCATATCATACATATTTTATGCAAAGGCTTTTCAAATTTTGAACATTCTTTTCGTAAGCATTAATTTTTCATCATCTTCGTCAATCAATCCAATGTTCAATTTATAAAATGCTTGTGATATTAATTTTAGCAAATGGCAGAAATTGTCTTTTATACCAAAAGTATCCTTATATCAGGCCAGGGTAGAAAAAAATAGAAACAGCTAGGACCCTACAAATCACCTTGTTATACCATGTACCTGCTTATAGCTTACTTTATTATGAATGTGGTTCCACAGTATTAAATAACAGAATATGACTGTAATTATGATAATTATTGAAGGTTTCTGGTTTTTAGAACAAATAAATTTATAGCATTACAATATTTAGGGCCATGAATATTTGATTTGCTTTGTAAATACCTCAGTTAATTGTTTGTTCTGATGTTTGAGTTTGTTGACCATAAGAGGAGCTCCAGAGTCCGCATGAGAAAGCTTCTGGTGTTGGGGGATGGCGAGGTTCATGTGGTTAGGAAAACCCTGTCACAAAAATAAACATAAACATATATGATAATATAGCATTTGGGACTCAAAATTACTTTTTTTTGTGCTGAAGGAGGGGGGGGGGCATTGGAGGCTTGACCCCCTTGATCAGATTTATAAGTGCGCCCAGTTTTAGGTAAAACTGGTGCAAAAATTATTAAAAGTGTGAACAATTCTCGATTACCTTTTTTTTTTAAATTCTTGTCCGCCCCTCCCCCTGGAGATGGAAAATTTTCAGGGGGGTTCCAAATTTCAGCAGATTACCTTTTTAGGGGGGGGGGGGCTTGTCAGTCCCCACTCCCACCCCCGAATGCAGGGGAGGGGCAATGGGGGGGGGGGAGGACTGCAGATGGAATGTAATGTACAATTTTTTTTCGCAAACTCTATCCCAAGCTACAGTACTTTTCAAAACATTTTAGGTTTGTATTTTACACTCCGTTTTAAAAAGGCTGTGGTCACTTGAAATCTTGATTTCAAGAATCATTAATCTGATCTTTATGGAGACCCATAGCTCATCAAACCACTCACAAACTTGCTTGCAAACTTTGTCTGAAGCTACCACCACCTTTCAATAGGAACTTAAACACAGCTTCAAGCCCTGCAGGCCCAAACTGAGAACGGACAAAAGATTTTGGACAATGAAAACATTTAACGAACAGCCTACTCAGCAAACACAGACTCAGATGGACAAATAAAGATGGACAAACAGATGAAATAGACAGACATTACTGGACACACAGTGTCGAGATACAACATAGGACGACAGGATAATATTGACATCTTCTCGGCCAGAGCTGCAAAACCTGTCTGAGATTGAATTAGAGGTTGAGGAAGTTTGTGAGAGCATGGATCTTCCATTAATGTTTAGTGAAATGAAGAAGTGCAAACCAAGAATATTCATTAGATAATAAATTTATGTTGAAGACAAAAGGGTTGAACCAAATGCTTTTTATGACACAAAACACAAAGAAACTTTTTTTCCAGTCAGTCATTCCATCAGATTAACAATGAATGTACATTCATCTTAAAACACCTCAAAATAATGGAACGATTAGAAACTCTGGATGTGTATTCAAAATAAAAATATTCCCCTTTTTATGTACACATACTGCTAACGTTAGTTTTGAAGAGATTATATATGCAAACAAATTGCAGACGTAATATACCTGTATACAGACTCTTTCAGCATGAATGATTTAGTTTCACTTTCAAGGTATTTCAAGCCATTACATTGTATTCCTTAGAGTGATTTGTTAGGTATGTTCAAAACAATCTCCTCAAGTCAACAAACCACGTTCCGGGGATCAAAAGACTATTATTGCCCTGGATAAATTTCCACCCTTTTTTCGTCAAATTTTTCGTGTCTCCCACACAAATATGTGAGTTCATTCATGAGTAGACAATGTATAAGTTGAGATTTTACAAGAGGTCAAAGCAAACAAGACTCAAGGGATCATTTTTGCCCATTTTGAGTGGGTTTATTCTTAAGGAAAGTTGGCCAAAATACAGCAACAGTCTCAAAATTGATTGACTATCAAAACAGGGGAAATCATATATGGATATGGTGTGATTTTTTGCATATATTTCATTTACTTTACAATACTCCATTGTTATATTTCAAACAAATACCACAGAGTTTTTGGTTAAGCAATTTGAGTAGTCTCTTGGACATACATACTAAGTAAATTGTAAATCCAAAATCTTATAATTTTAGTGGTCAATCCTACTTTAGCGACAACCTCTATAGAAAGACCACCTGTCCATAAAGACCATCTTTCCTGATTCCATAAAAATGCATTTTATATCTAAATGAACCTGTCTATAGAGACCACCTGCTCTTAAAGACCAATTTTTCTGTCTCCTTTCGGCGGTCTTTGTAGACAGATTTGACATCTTACTATTTCAGCATTGCATAAATTTTTAACCTAAATGCTATAAATGTATAAAGGCGGTTCTAAGTGCCTACCTCATTTTCATTTCTTCAAAATCAGCAAAACTCTTTTAAAAATATCTTATTCAAATGTATTTATATCTGAATAGTCTGTCAAATTCTCTTTTTGATATTGTGAAGCTGATTATAACCACAACATGTCTTTGTAAAAACTGATTTCATCCACAGCGGCTGTCAAAACGAACCAATTAAAAACTGATCAGCAATTAACGGAAACATTTGAATCAAGAATCTAACTCAATAATTCATTAATGATCGTTTGTGGTCGCCATGCCCTTGTGCGGACCAAGTCTGAATTGAAACTCATTGATGCAAGCACTGTCTGCGTATGACCTCAAAAGCACTCTATTAACAATACAATCAATAACAAAGTCATCACATGCAGCTGCTTACTTTCTGACAATGAAATATTGTTACAAATTTTACTTTTTCTTTGATGGCAGTTATTAAAGTGAACGGTTATTCTCTCTTGCCTTTCATGGCTCTTTAGGTACATTTTCATAAGCGTGGTTGGTCGAGCCCGCTTTAAAAGCACTCATTTACAATTCCAAACTATCTCAAAATACGAATAAATGTGTGCGATCCTTGTAATAAATTTCTGACACTATCTGAAAATATTAAAGAATAAAAAAGAATTAATTTAGTAGCCGAAGAGAATGAAAATAGAAAGAGTATATTTTAGGGCCATATCAAAGAGAGAGCAAACTTGTGGGCATTAATTTCCTGAAGTTTGTTGCAACGACAAAAAGTCATTTCTGTCACTTTCTGACATAGCAATATTAAGGGATAGTGCTCTTTGTCAAATCAGAATCAAGGATTTCATTGGATACAGTCAGCGCTGACTAATAGTCACTGTGACAAGCTTCATGAACATCTCCCAAGTTTCTCGTCTACGATGGCAGCTAAGATTAGTCTGTGCATGGTTCTTTGCTGTAGGGAGGTGATTGTGTGGCCGCTCATTGACATATGTTGGCAACATTCAACCAGTTGATCTTGAAATATACAGGACCAATGAACTTGTAAAATTCAGGTAATTCCTGTTTTAGTCATGTACATGTTTGGAGATATATCTATAGCACTGGTACAGCACACAAGTTTTATCTAAATCCTCAGCAACGTCAATCGTTCCCTTCAAAGAAATCTGGCTTCAGTCCTTTAAAATGCAATTGTTTTCTTTTCCACGCAGGATTGAAAGCTATTTTTGTTATATTGCAGATGGTCTTTTTGAAACACATGATGCATATCTCCACATTCAATTGCATGATCCTCCCACTATCCCATCTCTCCTCTCAATATCTCGGTCCAATATCATTTTTTGATAATACAAATATAATCATCCCAAAATTTAATCTCTCAGTCGTCTGAAAATGAATTCTACAATGTACATCAAGAACAAGCTTGATACAATGCCTTACGTGTGTACTTTCCAGCCTCATCCTTAAAATTGCTAGGAAAATCTTTGTGGGCATATTACTTCAGAGACATGAGTATATCGCGATTGGTTTCTTGGAACGCTACCCAGCGCTAGAAAAGATGAACATCATAATATATTTCTGGAATCCCAAATTTTGTTCTCAAGCTCTAGTCACACATGAGCATATAATGAAGGTGTCCATTGGAGAGATGGGAATACACAATGTACATACCTACGTACAGACTCTAAATCTTAATTTCTCTGCTAGTTTGCTCCTTTACAATTGACAAGGGAGAAACCAATATTTTCAGAAGCTGACAATTAGGCAAAAAATGGATACCAAAGAAATACAAAATTGTTTGAGTCAGTAGGCCAAATATTTTTTTTTATTAATTCATTTATTTCTTATTAAACACATTTCTTGTAGAAAATAAGACTTAGAATGAAGCAAAAGACCTAAAATATCTGACAAGTACTTTTCAGGTTTATTTATAATTTTAGTGAAAATGACTTTTCAGGGGGAAGAGAGTTCAGGTCGGGCAATTTCCAGAACGTCGGATGGTCTTGGGCATCGGAACAANTATCTAAATCCTCAGCAACGTCAATCGTTTCCTTCAAAGCAATCTGGCTTCAGTCCTTTAAAGCCGAAGTATAGTTTTGGTAAAGATGAAGAAATGTGAAATTTGGGGATGTTTATCATGACATGTAATTCTTATACACATTTTGAGACCATAGCATATTTTTTTCACGAATTGATTCTTTTGAAAATTTGAATTTGACCGTTAAATCATATTTAGTGCCCTCTCTTGGTTATAGCATTATTTTGCTATTTATCGAGCATATACAAAGTTATTTCCGAGATTTGACAATAGAATGATATAGAGATATACACAACAACTAAATTCTGAAAGTTTCATCCAATTTTGAGCATGGAAAGTTGTCCTTATCAAGAATGAAAATATTGAAATAGTGTGGTGCAGCACCACACTAAAAAAATTTGCACATTTTAGGTTATAGCTTTCCCCAAACTCGTTCATTTTTCGAACAATCTTTTGTGCAACATGTTTATGATACTATACTTCAATTCATATAGATTTGAAGACAAAATCTGGTGATAAAAATATTCGCTTTTACCAAAACTGTACTTGGGCTTTAAAATGCAAAATTCTTTTCCACACAGGATTGAAAGCTATTTTTGTTACATTGCAGATGGTCTTTTGAAATACATGATGCATATCTCCACATTCAATGGCACGATCCTCCCACTACCCAATCTCTCCTCTCAATATCTCTGTCCAATATATCCTTTTTTTCAATATGAAAATAATCATCCTAAAATTTAATATCTTGGCAATCTGAAAACGACTTCTACAATGTACATCAAGAACAATCTTGATACAATGCCTTACATAGCTTAGTAGCATGCATGAAAGAAAAAAAGAGGTGTACTTTTCGGCTTCATCCTCAAAATTAGGCTTTATTTCTATCCAATAATCTGTTACCCAGAGGCAATTGCTAGGAAAATCTTTGCAGGCATATTACTTCAGAGACATCAATAAGATGCATGGCAAAGGCTTTTAAGATGATTCATTGAGTATATCCCAAATCATTGCTGCAATTGGTTTCTTGGAATGCTACCCAGCGCTAGAAAAGCTGAACATCATGACATATTTCTGGAATCCCAAATTTCTTTCTCAAGCCCAAGTCACACATGAGCATATAATAAAAGTGTCCACTAGAGAGATGGGAATACATAATGTACATACCTAAAGACCCAAAATCTTATTTCTTTGCTAGTTTGCCCTTTTTACACTTGGCAAGGGAAAAACCAATATCTCTAGAAGCTGGCAATTAGGCAAAAAATGGATGCCAAAGAAATTAAAAATTGTTTCAGTCAGTAGGTCAAATGGTTCTTTTTATTAATTCATTTATTTCTGAAATATTTTTCATGTAGAAGATAAGACTTAGAATAAAGTAAAAAGACCTGAAATGTCTGAAAATTACTTTTCAGTTCACATGTTTATATATAATTTTAGTGAAAATGATTTTTCAGGGGGAAAAATTTCAGGTCGAGCCATTTTCAGAGGGTCGGATGGTCTTGGGCATCGGAACAACACTGTGGGCTAAAATAGAATTTTATGATGGCAGTAGGAAATCTTCAGCTTTGAAGGCAAATCATAATGCATGTATCCATGTGTTTGTGTGTGTGACTGGCGTAAGACGAATCAAAGCCCGAGGCTAAGAGAGATGATATCTTGTTAGTAATTGAATTGAGAGCGTATATCGTCTGTTTTACCTTCTCTGGTGTAGCGATGAGCGCCCTGAGTTGTCTGTTCAGTTCCGTGATGCGTGTAGTCCTGTACACAACCATATCTTGATGATCCATGTCCTAAAACAGAATGATCACATGAAACAAGAATTATGAAATGAGTACAATACCGCAAAAGCCAATATTTTAGTGTTCATATGATACAGCAAATTCACCTACACAGTTATTTCAAGCATCTTTACACATAGCCAGTTGTTAAATGTATTTTCACATTTTGAAAGGTCATTGTTCACAAGTCTATGGACATTATAATGAGGGAAAAATTAGCAAATTCATGGTCGTGAAATTAACAAAAATAGAACCCCAGCGAAAATTTCAGTTTAAACTGTACACAGTGTTAAGTACTCACAGATTTCATCAATGTGATGATATAAATTATTTAAAGAATACTTCTGTGTAATGAGTATACAAATAACGGTTTGAGTCGTCAGAAAGAGACTTGCAAAGAGATGACAAAAATGTTGATGGTATTGTTAAAATGGTTATGACAATGATGATCATGATGATGATAATCGTGGATCCAGTAAATAATGGTGATGACGATGTCATTTATGGAAGTGATGATAATGACAATGATGATAATGGGGACGGCAACTACAATGATGATTGTGGTGGTAGTGATGAACATAATGATGATGTGGTTGTGATGATAAATGATTATGTTAATGATACTGGTAATGAAGATATTGATGAGAATAATGACAATGATGATGATGATGATGATGATGATGATGATGATGAGGAGGATGATCATGATGGTAATGATGATGATGACAACAATGATGATGATGATAATGATAATGATGATAGGTGATGATGAGGATGATGATGACGATGATGATGATGATGATGATGATGATGATGATGATGATGATGATGATAACAATGATGATGATGATGATGATGATGATGATGATGATGATGATAATGATGATGATGATGACGATGGTGATGATGATGACGATGGTGGTGATGATGACGATGATGGTGATGATGGTGATGATGATGATAATGTTGATAACGATGATGAAAATTTATAATGATGTTATTCATGAATTATGATCTAGCATATCAGTATACTAATATCTTGGTGTCTTGCAGGTCTTTGCCTAATATTCAAAAGTACCCCTTGTTTCCTACCTCGTTAAAGTCGATTTGAGCTTTGTTGATGCGATCCTGCTTCTCTCTAATGCTGGCGAGCTGTTGTCTATACCAATCTCGAGCAAGCTCTAAAGCCTCCAAGCCTTCCAAAAAGGTGTCTCGTTCCTGTTCCAATTGCTTCATGCGCTTCAGCTAAAAAAAGAGAGAACAGGAAGATTGAAATGGTTATTTAGGTGAAATTTCAGTGCCTGTTAAAAGATAAACATTGAATTATACTAAATAAAATATTTTGGTTACATTCATTCTATTCACATCCTTTGCAATTAATCTATTCTCCTCCCTTTACCTCTTTTCTTCTATAACCTCACAAAATGTTTGTTTCTGATTGTGATTTCTGATTTCTGATGTTTCTCATTGTCAACTACATTTTCACTATTTGCTCCTGATCACAAATATCTACTAATTTATTGAGTTACCAGGAACACAAAGGCAATTTTGATAGTTGATACATAATCTACAAGTTTTTATCATATCAAACTTTCTAAAACTTTCTTTGACGGTTCCAAGTTTCTATGCAAATTGATTTTTGCATACTGCCAACCAAGTTATTGGGAATGAGTGAGTTAAGTCAGTGATTTTTATCTTTTGACAGAACAGCATTAAACAATTTTTTTAAAACTTACTGCTAATATTTTTAAGAAAACAAAACATTTGTAATATCTTTTTTCATTTGAATGATACTGGTTGACGAATTGTAGGAAAAAAATTGATAATTAATTTTCATCCAGCATCCAGACACCCCCCCCCCCCCCCCCCCCAACTCAACAGATATTTGGAATATTTTAATAGCCTACAATGAAAGTTTTCAAATTAACGTATATAAATAGAGTCTCAGACAATACTAGAGATAACATTACATCCAATCATAGAGGTAAAAGAGCTACCTCTATGATCCAATGATAGACATTTGAATTTGGGATGAAAATTCTTAAGAACAAGACATTCTTCCAACAACAAAAAAAGATGTAAGAAGAAAACTTGTCTAGACTTGCAGGATCTTGAGCAATATCAAACTTTTGGGGATGGTCACAGGAAGGTCAGAGGAGGTTCAGAGGGCATCATCTGTCTCGATATAAAAAGCAAGCTCGTGTCTACCATTTACAAGAGCATATCCCTGGGAACAACAAACATCTCATTTTTAAAGAACAATACTGACACACAGTACTATATGTAATTATCTGACATTGTAATGTAACCTATCATGTCATTGGAAAACGGAAAGATAATCATCACAAGAAGCTTCCACGTATTTGGTAAAAGGCCGTCCACAAAGACCAGACATTTTACCAATCAATAACGTTATCCCCATTGTCGATCAGCGATGATGTTGAAACAGAAATCAATATTAAGCTCTTGTCATCATGAATTATTGAGACGCTTTGAGGCAGCCCTACAGCTGAGCCTCTGTTCTATCGTAGCTGCGTTCAATAGAGGGCCCACGCTTTGATGTCTCGCAGGCATAAACACAACGTTGTGAATGGGCTATTGTTTGGAAGTGTTGATGGAGTCGGTGTTCGCAACGTTGCTCACGCAAGGAGATTGAGGTCAAAAGGCGGAAATTAGGACTCAACCATGCAAACCATTCCTTTAACTTGTTCCAAAATCTCATAAAATATAACATATTCTATAATCTATTGAAACAGTCAAAAGTGGTCAATTACATTGAAACCTTCAAGAAAAGTTCCATGGTGTCATAAAATCTAGATTAGATTCGGTGGATGGAGGCATAAAAACACTTCACTCAGAGACTTTTCAATTCGACTTGAAAGAATTTTACCAATCCGTTATGTTACTTTCAAACATTGCTACATGTATGTCTTTCAATGCTTACTGATCAAATAATATTACCACCAACTTCCAAGTTACAATTAGCTGTGCAGTGAAGGATCAAAGACTTTGAAAACCTACATGTATGTGAGAAACACTCTCTAAGACTCTTTATGATGAAAATGGTATCCATCTCTGTTAGCCACTTTTCTGAATATCTAGCCCTCTCTAGCAACCAGACATAAATTACCAGAGGAGCCCCCTCCCATCCCCTTCCTAGACACAATTCCACAAAATGATGCCCAGAAATGGAGACTAGGCATCCAAGAAACTCTATTGTATCTACACCAGGGTCCCTGGTCAGCCACCTTCTTGGGCGGTCATTCCTCTTGGACGTCAGTCTACTCCGGCCACTTATCTGGTCAACCACCCCTTAGCAGCGTCCAGCTAATGACCAATTGAGTCATTTACCTCTTAGGCACAAACATTATACCCCTTTAGGTAAGCAGAGGGGTGGTCAAGAGACGTGCAATTATTAAAGGAGGAGTCGTTTACCGATCAGACACTGATATCTTGGCCTGCTTTAAGGTTCACTGACATTTGTCAAAGGAATCAGAGCAGAGGTGTTATGGATCAATGATTGTTCTGATGCTTGAGAAACAGGTCTCAGAAAGTGGTATTTCGGTGAATGTAGATTGAGACAAGTCAGTTTCTTCATGCATTTACCTCATAGTGAAGTAAATTAACATCTAGAAAGGAGAAATAAAAGAAATTTGCTAGGGTTGCCCACTACGCTCTGACAGGACTCATTTTCAAAGCATCCAACAAAACATTTGTAACCTTACAATAGAATGCAACTTGTGAGCTCACAGCAATTCCTGTATAGCCCAAAGGTTACGAATTGGCAATATAACTTGAGATGAAGAGCTTTTATGCATTTAATAACCAAAAGAAACCAAAAGTCATATGTCACAAAATGTGAAATGAGCATAGGACACAATGCTCATTTGAATGAAATACAACTATCTGTATGAATTCAAGTGTTATTCTAATCTATAGCCATAAATTTCTAATCTTTTGTCCAATTATTTTTCCAACTTTTATTCTACTGTCTGATTTTTGTATTTGTAGTGAGATTTCTCTGTAAATTTGCACTAAGCACATAGACTTCTCTCCTATTTTACACCACGTTTTATAATGTTTTTATTAAAGCGTTTGCATTTCACAGCGACTTTTGCAACACTTAAAGCCACATGCCTCAACTTGTTTACAAGCCTGAGGTAGTGATCATCGTTAATAACAAACCAGCAATCTAATTCCAATAAACTTCCTTCCGACATAAGGGACTAGTTTGCGCCTGAGGGGAGCGAGCAATTTGCGATTCTAAACACGAAACCATCCCCGGTTGCGCTGAATGGCAGGACAGCATGCAGTCCCCATGGATGCATGCAGGGCGTAGGGTGATTGTTTAATATTGATTCTATACACTGAACTCAATTAAGAGTTACTATTCATGTTTCCTGTTGAGAGCTTCTCGGCTGGAATCAAGCTGCGTCTTACACCTGATCATTTACTGCATGGCTGGTCGAGGGCGCTTTACAAGGAATCAAGATAAATCCAATGTCATCGATATCTGTAAATATTACTGTGCTTTTTAATGATTTTTCAACCCTTTTACACATGTACAGTATGTTCTCTGGAAGTGCACCAGCCCCGGAGGCAGAGTGACGTTCAGTGTAACACTATTTTCCTTTTAAAGAAAAGCTTAGCTTACTGACTTCTATCCTTCAGTATCGTAAAACACCCCTAGATTATACTTGAAGTTAGCCTGTGTCAGTGTCAGAATTCAGCAGAACAGTATAAAAGTGTAGGCCCCACATCTAACAGGGGGGGGGGCTGTCTCTTATACACATCTAGATGTGTATAAGAGACAG